>LOJH01039915.1:2496-14736 GCA_001685095.1 Ellobius talpinus | reverse complement strand
AAAATGATATATTTAATTAAATTAATAGGCAATGCAACCTAAAAATACACATGAATAAAACTGCCACCTAGATTGAGTATATATGGTATGTACTCACACAAACACATACACAGTGATTACAACTATTTTTACACCTTTTTTCTGTTCTGTTTCTTTTCTTTTAAACAAGGTGATTTATCATCTTAATTCTAAACAATACCTGAATTGACAAAATGTACAATATCTAAAAGCAGAGATATCCTTATTTCTGACAATGTCTTTTTCTAGCTAAATAGGAAAGACAACATAAAATCTTTCAGGTCTTGGGGTTGACAGGTTCATTTAGATGTGTGTTTCAGTGTGAGGAAGAGGGATTATTATTTGTTTCTATGAAGGTAAGAATGTCATTTAACTAGATCAGTAAACAGGAAACTTTATGTGAGCTACTCAACGATCAAACTTTATTAGGTTTGAAAAAAAAACTTTTTCCAAGCTTTACTGAGACTGAACAGTAGATTGATCAGTAAGACAGCTGAAAAGAGTGAATTGGCCATGTCACAGTTCGGCTGGCAGTTGCATAGAGAAAGGCAAGCAATAAGGGCATTTGTTTCAGAGAGAAGTGTGGTGGCTTAATTCTTGTACAGAGTGACACTTTGTTGAATTCCTTTCACTTTCCAATTTTTATTAAGAACACCAGTTCCACCACATACAAAAATGAAAGGACACTGAATCAAAATTTTAGTGAACATGAGCAAGAAAGCATATTATTTTTTTAGAACTTATTCAATGTAGACCTGAGCATTGCTACATGTAACCAGTTATTTATATTTCATAAATATAAGTACAGGAGTGTAGCACTTTTGCTCTCTTGGAATCATTTACCTGTCTTTTTTTCACATCGTCGTCTTTGGGTCAGTTCAAAAAATTATTCTGTGATGAGATAATTCCTTACCCATGGTCAGTAAAAATCTTTGATGCTCAAAGGTTTGTTTCACTGTCATTGTATTCAGGACAGGCAATATGTCCTACGAAGACCATAGTAGTGGATACCAGGAATATTCTCTTAAGGAAAGAAATGCTAAAGTTGGTTGTGTCTTTACTATGAGCAAGTAATTATAAAATCATGTAAAGACAGTAAAGCTATACTTATTCTTATCAGCATATTGTTAATAAAACAGAGTCTTTTTGTGTATATAATTTTCAAATTGTTTTGGCTATAAATGTTATTGAGTTATTCAAAATAAATATTTAACTTAGAATTTTCTATAAGCTATGTATATAAAGAATCACTGTACCAGGTGTGTGAATCTCTGAAGATTGTATCTTAATATTACTTTCCAGATATGGATCACAGTAAATGTTCCATGAGTTATACTGAACCTTTATTTCTTTTTCTTGTTATTTATCTCTGAGATAATATAATGACAACATGTCTCCCTTCTCTTTTCTCCCTCCAGAACCTCATATCTCCTCATTTTCCTTCAAATTCATGGTTTCCTCCTTCATCAATTGTTATTGCATTCGTATGTCTTTGTATTTACATACATATTCCAAATTTTTAAATTATTTATTCTAGATATCAGACATTAAAATGGCAAATTCACAACTTACACATATCTGCTAATTTTATTCATTATATAGTCAACAATATCAATGCATGACAAAGCAGAGTATATATAAGAGTTGAGAAAAGTTGAATTTCAACAACTTTTAAAAATTAGTCCTGAATGGTCAGCACAGGACCATAAAATAATAAAATGCTGAAAAGGTGCTTAATTACCAGCTGCATTTGGGATCATCTGCCTTTTGGATGAGGTTTCCAATCATCATTTATTACCGTATTCAGTTCCAAAATGAGAGGAACGCAGAATGTGCATTTGGCAAAAGCAAATCATTAACAAATCTTCTAATTGCTTCCTAAGAATGCCTTATTAAAGAGGAAGTGCATAACCTCTAGTATTTTATAATTACTGTTTGACAGATCCATTGACATAATGGATTTTAGTTATTTTCATCCCCTTTTCCCACTTTCATTCTCTTTCTCTCTCCCAAAACCCTTCTTCCCAAGTTTCCTTCCTCCTTAATGTATCTTTTTTTGTATATTAGTCACTGAGTTTAATTAGAATTTCTTGCAGAGGAGGGGGATTATTAGGTTGAGCAAGTACAACACACCCATCCTCGCACTGCTGAATACAATATCCTCCCCACAAAAATCTTTAAATGTCTCATTTTACCCTGGTTCATTCTACGATAAAATGCCCTGTACAGATCATTGCTGCTACAGCGAGTTAAGTACTGAAAAGGGTTTGTCACACCTAGAAGACAGCTGTCTGGTACCTGCTGCATTTGTTCTTTCTGTTACTCTTCCACATTGCCATCTGAGTCTTGGAAAGGTATCTTCGGTAAGAAATTATCAAAATAATCCACACTTTTTATGCATAAAGAAGCTCCCTTATCACTGTTCTACTTGTGTTAATGGAACTTAAAGTCAACACAAACTTTCAGATATGTGGACATGAAAGTGCTTTCTACAAATGGTTTTGTATTGTTAGTAATTAGTGTATATATATATATATGATAACAATGTACATCATCCTTTTTTTCTAAACTAAAAACATTATTCTATATTTTCACACAAAGTCAAGATAAGTCCGTGCTTCTTAATTTATTTCAAATTATTTATTTCTGTCATTGGGTGTTTTGTCTACGATTTTATATTACAGATATCTCACTCATGTTTTTTCTTACTTTTTCATAGAAAAAGTGGAATAGATAACAAAACAGATATTATCAAATATTTGTCAAAATATACCACTGTTAGTTGTTTCTGTGAAATAAAAAATCCACATGGATTTTATATAATTACATGTTTGTTCATTTATAGACTACATGTGTTATATGCATAATTTTTTACTACAACTATTAAATCAAAATTGATTTATAAATTGTGAGAACAGTTAAATCAAGGAAAAATAGGAACATTTTGAAAATACATTTCCTGATTTTACTTATGTGGAGAACCTTTAAGTGAATAGTGAATTTAAAAATTTAACTATTGTTCAGTAATCTGATTCATATATACTTTAACTAGAATTGCATTTATCTAATCATTTTCAGATTGAAATGTTATGTGGTAACTCCATCATGGTTGTTCGTACCTCTAATAAGAATAGTCAGAGGTCAGCCTAGACATAGTAGGAACTCATAGTCAGCCTTGGGTATATCACAAGGTGATGAATAAACACAGTCAATCAATCAATCAATCAATCAAATAACAAAATCTAACTAAATTCTGTAAAGTGTTAAATATATGAACAAGTGATTCCAAATTTGTGTTTTATACATAGTTTGTTTTGTTGGTATTGTGATTAATATTATCTGAGAAAAATGAATATATAATCTATTAGCAATAATCACTGATTTCATAAAAAGAGTTAATAACTCACAGAAGTTTATGTGCAAAAAGATGAGTTATGTAGTATGTAGTAGTGGAATATCTCCTTGCCAAACTTGAAGAAGCCAAGTCTGTCTTGATGTCAATCCTTTTCATGTTTTGCTGAAGAAAAACTAATTTGTAGCACATCCTATAGAAGATTTAGTGAAGCATAGCTATGGGAAGTGAAAAAATGTCTGCTACTGAATCATTGTTTTGGCTGCCCAATATAACCACAAAAACTTTTGAAATTAAAGATATGATTTGGGAAAGTTATTCAATATTTTAAATCATTCAAGACTTTTAGAACTTTAGAATATAAATATTAATATCTTCTTTATGGCAAATCAATGAAGCAGAAAACATTATCTATCTAGGAAGATCAAATATTTCACCTTCCCCAATCCCATCATTATCATTACCAAAGAAACTACTCTCGTGTCATGATTTCCTAAGCCAATCAGAAATGACTTCATTTTCATTAAACATATTTCCTAAGTTATATTTATTTCCACACGTTGTGGATGATAGGTTTTTATTAAAATGTACTCTTAGCAACCTATTCTATCAGTAAATATTAGTATTAGAGCTCCATATCATTATCAAAGGTTGCCAAACATTAGTAGTTGTTGAATGAAAATTAAAATTATCTGAGGATAATGGCAACAATATAACATCTCACTACCCACAATGTATTAAGCTTATATACAGTAAAATACCTTGAAATACATTATGTGTATCTTAGAATTTTTCATTTTAGCATTTGTATTATAAAACGCTTTTTATTCTATATTCTGACATTGTTTTAATTGTTTCTATTGAGCTATACATTTTTCTCTGCTTCCTTTTTTTTCTCCCCCCTCCCTTCTTACCCTCTCCCATGGTCCCCATGTCCCCAATTTACCCAGGAGAACTCGTCTTTTTCTACTTACCATGTACATTAGATCCACATGTCTCTCCCTTAGAGTCCTTGATGTTGTGTAGGTTCTCAGGGATTGTGAATTGTAGATGCTTTTTTTTTGCTTTATGTTTAAAAACCACTTTTGATTGATTACATCTATATGTCTTTCTGGGTTACCTCACTCCATATAATGTTATCTAGATCCATCCATTTTTCCCCAAATTTAAAGATGTCATTCTTTTCTGCTGTGTAATACTCCATTGTATAAAGGTACCACATTCTTTGGTCGAGGGTCATTTAGATTGCTTCCAGGTTCTAGCTATGATAAAAACTGTTGCTATGAACATTGTTGAGCACATGTCCTTGTGGTTTGATTGAGCATCCTTTGGGTATATACCCAAGAGAGGTTTTGCAGGGTTTTGAGGTAGGTTGTTTCCTAATTTTCTGAACAATCATCAAATGGAAATCCAAAGCAGATGTGCCAATTTTCACTCCCACCAGAAATGGAGGAATGTTCCCTTTACCCGACACCCTCCAGCATAAATTGTCATAAGTGGTTTTGCTCTTAGTCATTCTTACAGGTGTAAGATGGAATCTCAGCTTTGTTTTCATTTACATTTCTCTGATGGCTAATGATGTTGGCCATTTCCTTAAGTGTCTTTCATCTATTTTAGATTCCTCTGTTGAGAATTCTCTGTTTAGGTCTGTACCGCTCTTTTTTTATTGGATTTTTTGTTCTTTCGACGATCAATTTTATGAGTTCTTTGTATATTTTGGAGATCAGCCCTCTGTCTTACGTGGTGTTGGTGAAGATCTTTTCCCATTCTATAAGCTGCCATTTTGACTTGTTGACTGTGTCTTTGCTTTATAAAAGATTTTCACTTTCAGGAGGTCCCATTTATAATTGTTTCTCTTAGTGTCTGTGCTACTGGGGTTATATGTAGGAAGTAGTCTCCTACGCCAATGCGTTCAAGTATACTTCCCAATATCTATTCTATAATTTTGCTGGGACTTTGATTGGCATTGCATTAAATATGTAGATTGCTTTTGGTAAAATTGCCATTTTTACTATGTTGATTCTACCTACCCAAAAGTATGGGAGATCTTTCCATTTTCTGGTGTCTTCTTCAATTTCTTTTTTCAAATATTTGAAGTACTTGTCAAACAGGTCTTCCACTTTTGGTTTGGTTAGTTATTCCAAGATATTTAATGTTATTTGTGGCTATTGTAAAGGGCGATGCTTCTCTTATTTCTTTCTCAGCCTATTTATCCTCTATATAAAGGAGGCCTAATGATTTTTTTAGAGTTAATATTGTTCCTGTTACATGACTGAAGGTATGAGATGTGGAAGTTACTGAGCAGGATTTTTTGAGTCTCTTATGTAAACTATCATATCATCAGTAAATAGTGATAGTTTGACTTTTTCTTTTCTGATTTGTATCACCTTGGTCTCCATTTGTTGTCTTATATCTCTAGCTAGAAACTCAAGTACTATATTGAATAGACATGTAGAGAGTGGACAACCTTGTCTTGTTCTTGATTTCAGTAGGATCATTTTGAGTTTCTCTCCATTTAGTTTGATGTTGCTGTTAGCTTGCTGTATATTGGCATTATTAAGTTTAGGTATGTTTCTTGTATTCCTGATCTCTCCAAGACCTTTATAATGAAGGGATGTTATATTTTGTAGAAGGCCTTTTCAACATCTAATGAGATAATCATGTGGTTTTTTCAGTTTGTTTATATGGTGGATTACATTGACAGATTTCTGTATGTTTAACCATCCCTGCATCTCTTGGATGAAGCTGACTTGATCATGGTGGATGATTTTTCTGATGTGTTCTTGGATTCAGTTTGCCAGTATTTTATTGAGTATTTTTGCATCAGTGTTCATAAGCGAGATTGGTCTTTAATTCTCTTCCATAGTAATGTCTTTGTGTGGTTTGGGAATCAGGTTAATTGTATCCTCATAAAAAGTGTTTGATGATGTTCCTTCTGTTTCTGTTGTGAAAAATAATTTGAGAAGTATTGGTATTAGTTCTTCTTTGAAAATTATTTAGAATTTTGCACTGAGTTGGACTTCTTTCTTCTTTCTTGGTCTTTTAATATTGTTCCATATTTCCTGGATATTTTGTGTTATGCTTTTGTTAGTTTTAATGGGTTTTTTTGCCTGTTGTGTCTATTTCATTTAGAGTATGTTCAGCACTTGAGATTCTCTGTTTTATCTCTTGTATTCTGCTGTTTATGTTTGCATTTGTGGTTCCTGATCATTTTCTCATAATTTCCATTTCTATAATTCCCTTGGTTTGTGTTTTCTTTATTGTCTCTATTTTGGTTTTCTAGTCTCGAATCTTTTCTTTCATCTGTTTAATTGCTTTTTTTGTTTCCTTTATGGGATTTGTTGATTTCTTCCAATTTTTTGTTTGTCTTTTCTTCCATTTCTTTNTTTTCTCATAATTTCCATTTCTATAATTCCCTTGGTTTGTGTTTTCTTTATTGTCTCTATTTTGGTTTTCTAGTCTCGAATCTTTTCTTTCATCTGTTTAATTGCTTTTTTTGTTTCCTTTATGGGATTTGTTGATTTCTTCCAATTTTTTGTTTGTCTTTTCTTCCATTTCTTTGAGGCAATTTTTTATTTCCTCTTTAAGGGCCTCAAATATTCTCTTAAAGTTATTTTTAGGTCATTTTATTCTGCTTTATCTATATTTGGTTGTTCAAGTCTTGCTGTTGCAGGGCCACTACTTTTTGTTGGTGTCATGATGCTCTTTGTCCTGTTGAGTGTTTTCTTACCTTATCTACCCATCTTTTCCTCTGATGGTGTAGTTGGAGCTGAGTCTCTGGTGATCAATCTATCAGATTCCAGTGGATCTATGGCTCAGATGATTATTCCTCATGGTATAGTCTGGGCCACAGTTCTAGTCACAATGGATATTACTTGGTGTTCCCAGGGGTCATTTAGCTCTCCCAAGTGTTTCTCTGCAATCCAGGGTGTCATTCTGCCTTGTTCACATGGAGGTTGCTTGCTTGGGACTGCTCCTGCTGAGGTGGTTGCCTTGGGCCTGTTTCAGCAGAGGTCACTGGCTCAGGCCTGCTCCAGCAGAGGTTTCTGGCTTGGGGCTGCTCCCTCAGTGGTCATGGATTCTTGAATGGTCAGATAGAGGTTTCTGGCTTGGGCCTGGTTCCGCAACAGTGGCTCCCTTATACCTGCTCCTGTGGAGGTTGTTGCCTTGGGCGTGCTCAGGGTAAGCTCCTTGCTCAGGCCTCTTCCCATAGATGTCCCTGGCTTGAGAATGCTCCCACAGAGGTCCTTGGTTAGGGCCTAGTCCCACAAAAGTCTCTAACATGGGCTTTCTCTCTTGGAGATCCCTGACTCATTGTCAGTCCTGCAGAGGTCTCTGGCTCAGGTCTGCTCCCTTGTACCTGCTCCATTGGAGGTCACTCCCTTGGGCCTGCTCTGGCTGAGATTGCTGGCTCAGGCCTATTCTGACATTTTAATTTTTACATGTTTTCAATAATGTACCACAAAAATTTGTGAAGACAAATTAAAATACTATATATATCCTAAAATTAATATTTTTATAATCATGTTTAATGTCAGAATGGATTGGATTATAAAATTTGATTATTATAAATAAGTAGGCTAATTTATATTGTATGATATTTCCTCATTGACTCTAAAAGAGATCTTAGCAATGCTATATTTGAAGGATTTCAATGCAAAACAGTGAGGTATTCAACTTTGTTTATTGTCAGAAAAATGCTATAAAAATTCTTTAGGCCACTGCCATTGAGATAATATTAAAATGTGAAACAAAGGTTATGGCTGTGACAAATAGAAGCACTGAACATCGATAGCCATTTGGGTATAATATTGTTAAATGAAGCCCCATTACCACTGTAATAGTTGGCTGTCTAATAAGCTGGAATATTTCATCAGGAATATTATAACAAGATGTGCTTTGAAGCGTCTGTTGAAAAACAATAGCTTGATATAGCTCATTTAAGGTTCAGTGTGATCACTCTCATTTTCCTCCCTCATATTGTTTTTTTTTTCTGCAAGGATAACAATGAATATTAAATGTGAGGTCCTTAGTGGTCTGTGACATTGTGCCTTAGTCAGAGTTTAGAATACTGCCCAAAGGAAACATGTTTAACTGAAAGATACTATGATGATAAAAGAGGCAAATGAAAATGGAAAGTGAGTTCTAATACAGAATGCAAATATAAAGCCTACTAATTCGGTGACATTTCAGAATCTGCTAAGCTTTTTTCATTAAAGAACTAGGTACCTTGTGCTTATTATTTTAGTGTTCATTTCCAAGGCTTATGTTAATACAAAGTCTATCAATGTAATGTATCATTATTTTTAAATTACAGACAGACCTTTAACATAAAAGTGCATCACCTAGTGTTATGAATATGATTGTGTATCCATACTTATCATTTTAATTTATACTAAACAGTAGCCAATAAATTTAAGTACTTTCTCTTTGAAATTTATATATTACAAGCTTGACTTATCAAATAGTTTATGCAGAATATTTTATGTGTGACTATTTTGAAAGTTTGGGATTAATACAGAGCTGTGTAAAACATTGGAAAATGTTAAAATTTCAGTAATAATCATAAAACTGTAATAGATTATAGAAACAATCTCTCATTGAAATATTTGCATAATTACAGTGGCTGAAATCGTACCTCTTTAAGACTTCCCATGTTTTCTCGGTTGCAGGATATTTTATATAATACCTTGCAGGTTTTAATAATGTGAGAATTAAAGTTTCCAGAAACCTACTATATAGTGTATTTCGAACAAAACCTATGCATTAAAAATTCATGCTACTCTACTGAAATTTTAAGAGGTTTTCTTTTTTTGGTGTGTTTTATCATTCCCCAAAGTGCACTGAAGATGTTTGGTTTGAGATTAATAATACTCCTTTCTTTTTCTACACTGCTTTAAAATTTGCATGTGTGAAATCGTCACGGTTTGTTGATTCATTCCTGAGAGAAAGCTAGGCCTTCATAAATGGTGCAAATTACTCACTTCTCACTAAGATAATCAGCTTTAGTTCTCTTCTTATATTACTATTTTTAAGTACTAATTTTGCTTCAGTCAGGCCCATCAGTAACAATTAGTGAAGAAATGAAAAAGGTATAAACCTTGCTTTGTTTTTGTTTTGGTCTAATATCTGACAGTGTAATCCAGGCTGAACCAGAATCACCATCTGCATTCTCTCAGTTTCTACAACCTGGGATAACAATGTTCTGCCACCTCTCTGGCCTTGATACACTATAATTATTTGTTTGCTTCTATAAATAAAGACAATGAAAGAAATAGCATCCTGATTATTCTGTGAGGACAGGTAGAGAGGAATTGAGGTTTATAAAAACAATATATGATGATGAGGCACATTAAAAATTAAACATTAAAGCTTCATGAAGAAGTTGTGCTTACCTAAAAAATGAAGAACATTAAGGAGGTGAAATCTCAATGTTAAATCTGAATAGACGTGTCACAGTGGAGCGAACTCCTAAGACAAATGTTTTATAGTAGGAGAACATGGAATACTTGAGTTCCTAAAAGGGAAGAGAGTGTATTAAGAGCCCATGAATTAGTCTTCCACAAGGTTCAGATGACGCTACAGAAAAATATGATCGTGTTCTTTGTATTTGATATCTTACTTTTAGTCTTAATTCTTATTCTTTCCTGATAGAATTGAAAAGGAATCATGGCTTTCATTTATTTGTAAGCTAATGTAAAGAAGAAGCTCATAAACACTTAGGGAGTACCTATGGAAATATTCTTGGAAACTTTTCTAGGAAATAGGTAAAGAAGAGGTTCTGAATAGCAGTTAGAGGACATGGTTTTAGGTAGGAAAAAAATTTCCTTCTTACAACAGCAGGTTGACAGCAGGTGGTTTCATTTCTGCTCTACTGTGATGGTGGTGGGCTCTCGGCCTAATGGCTGGAAAACCTGGCTGACTGATTGTGAGATGGTATCAGTCCAACCTTGGAAATTTCTGTTCATCATATCTGGTCATTGTTAGATAAAGAGATCATTGTTTTAAAACTTGTTTATAAATTTTATAGAAGATATCATTCTCATTCCATATACAATGTATTTTTTTACTTTAATATTTAATTATGACTGAATTAAAGAAATATATATATATATATATATATGAAACTTATTATTCATTATAATTTATATAAAAACTCTCCTCTTAATTTTATATATATACTCAAACTAGAAGAAAGTACCAATTTGTCACACACACAATCACACACACATACACACACACAAAAAACCCCACATTATCCATTAAATAAAAAAAATCCAGTCACAACACCTCTTCCCCTTGGCATTATTCATCATGAGATAATCAACAGTGACTCATTATTGTCAACTTTTATTTATACTAAAATAATATAACTTTAGTAAGGGATTGTCACTGAAACATAATTTTGCTTGAAATGTATGTATAGAAATAGACTTACTTGTATATATTTCTGTTAAAAGTTCTCGGTATTGTCAGTGATTAGAACTGAAAGAGTTATGAGCAACTAATTTAAAACATTTTCAAGTTTAAAAGTGTTAATAATTGTAGATGTTAAAAATATTGTTCATTTAATAATGAATATTAATAATATGATAATATTAAGATAAGATTCAAAATAGAAACCAAATATTTGTTTCTCAAAAATGAAAGTGACTTTAATGACACACTACTATATAAGAGAAAATTTTTCTACATTTTAAACTTTCTACATTTAGCTTGCTTTAGTTCTATCTCCATTAAAAAGAAATCTTGCAGCTTTAGCAAAGTTAGCAATGCAACACATTCATTTTTGTAATATGTATTTAGAACATTTTTAGAGATTTTGAATACCTGAAATACACTATTACATATGAAATATTACACTTAACTAGAGTTCCACTTGTGACATATAATTTGAGATAGTTAAAATGTCATTTTTATTTACTGGAATTTTAAAAGGATATACTTAAATTGATTTTATTATTTTTTCTTAAATCAGCTTATAATAGACAAAAGTCTTCTAATGAGGAAATTATTATTCTCCTAAAATTCATGGCAAGGTGTCCTGATCAAATATTAAATGTGAATGAAAGTTCTTAATAAATATTTGATGGGCATTTGCTTACCAGGAATAGTGGTTAATTTGGTGAATTCAGTGATGACTTCAGTATATTATCTAGGTGATCAAAGCAATGGTATCATGGTCTTCCTATCATCCTAAATGGGGCACAAAGTTTACCATTAACCATAATCTTAATGAGCTGAACTAGTTTGTAAGACCAAGACTCCCCTAATCATGAAAATAGGAAGACCCATAATTTCTAGTGTTCCTACAAGATTGATAGCACGCATCCAAGACTGATGGAGTGGGTCTTCTACAGGTTCTAACTCTCTGCATGAATAACATGTAAAGTAGTCCCCTTAAGTAAACTTTCAACTCATAAAGAAATGTGCTGCTCTAGCAAGCAAAATCTATATTATGATTCAAATATCCTTAAACCACTGGAAAGGGTGCTGAAAGTTAAAATATATCTTTTAAGTAACAAAATAAAAGAAGTTGACTTGATGAAGTCAAACAATTTTCACATGGCTTTGATCAAGCATGACTTTGATTGGAACTGACTGAATACAGTTACTTGGCACATATAATTTCAGAAAAAAATGATCACAAATCATATATTCTTATGGGAGAAAAAAAGAATATAAAAACAAAGCAAAGAGATTCTTAAAAACGTGTCTTGTTTCCTTCTTTGCTATATAAAACAGATAAGCTGCCTTTTCCTGGAAATTAGATATAATTAAGTACTTGAAATTGTTTCAGCATACAATAAGACTTTGATGGAGGGGGGAGGAACTTGGACTTTCCACAGGGCAGGGAACCCTGACTGCTC
>LOJH01039914.1:0-14737 GCA_001685095.1 Ellobius talpinus | reverse complement strand
CCCCCTAAAAAAATGCCACCACCACAATTCTCTGATCCCACACGTCATAGACTGACCAGGCCAGAGATTGGCTTTTCCAGAGTCCTCATTGCACAATACCATGAAGGCACCCACAGAATTCCAGCATCTGTATATAACTCCATTGAGCCCACCATTGGCTTGGTCTTCCTCATTAGCTGTCAAGAGAGGTTGAATGACTTAACTGGGAAGTATGGAAAGAGTTAACACCCACTATGGTCTGAATGTGAGAGATCCCCAGATAGTCTCACGCTTTGAATGCTTGGTCCTCATCTGGTGGTGTTATTTTGGGAGGCTGTGAAAACGTTAGGATGTGGAATCTAGTGGGAGAATCGGTCATTATGGACAGGTCTTCAGGGGTTAATTATCCCCAAGCCACTTCCTGTTGCACTCACTGCTTCCTGTCTACCAAGAAGTGAAGAACCCGCTCTGCCATATGTCCTCTGCAACCATGATGGTCTGCCCAAGTACATGGAGCCAAGAAACACAAACTTAACTCTCTGGAACCCCAGGCCAAGATAAATTCTCTCTTAGGTAGTTTCTGTGAAGAATGCTGGCCATATTGACATGAAAGAAACTAATATAGTGCCCTCTGGGGCTGGCTTTGATTGACTTAGAAGACAGAAAACAGCAGAATGCATCCGTTTTGAAGTGTGAACTTGGCTCATGAGCCACCAAAGAGCAGAAGAAGCCATCGAGTTGCTTGTGTGCCCAGCCCCCCCTGGACTGTTTGAGATATAGAGATCTCAAATGGCCTCTTCAGCAGAGTTCTGTGTGACAGCAAGGACACTACATTTTCCTTCCAAGCTGTGATAAGCTCAATCATCCATCACCTCAGAACTGCCTCGCTCAGAACTCTACTCACAGATCTCAGACTGCCCAACAGGTTATAAGCATAAACATTCCAGAATTACCAGATGTTATTTCCTCCTCCCTGTGTTCTTCTCTTTCCCTTTATTTGTGTTTCTTTGGGATCAAGCCCTCACCGTCTAATAAAGTGTCAGCAAGCAAGCTTTGCCGCCGTCTTCTTTCAGCAGAACTCAGACCTCATCTCTGTGCTTTGGTTTCCGTATTTATAGAATTGACCTAATGGGAGCTCTCTCACAGGACTATTGGGAAATTAAATGAGACCTTGTATTTTAAACATGTAATCTAGAGTGGTGAGTTACAGAAGCTCAATAAATATGAAAAGCATTAATATCAACAATCACAGCACAAGGTGGTAGTTACCTCTTGTTGGGTGTCTGATATGTGCCAGGGTTTCATTGATATTTTTACTGACAGAAAGAGCATCTTAAGAGCTGGGAATAAGATCGAGTGTACATTCTACAGCCAATATGAAACAGAATCTCTGCAGCTTATTTAAGGAACCACACTAATCGCTAAGAAGGAAGGAAGAGGCTTGTGGAAATGAGTTCATCAGCCATGTGTTTGCCTTGTGATCATGAAGATCTGATTTGATCATCAGAACCCACAGAAAAAGCTGTTTGTGGTGGGGCACAATTGTAAACCCAGTGCTGGAGATGGGCGGGGCCCTAGAGTTTGTAAGCAAGCTCCAGGTCAGTGAAAGACACTGCCTTTCATTTCAATTAAAATGAGTGGTACTTCTGGGGAATGACAGCTGAGGATGTCCTATTGCCTCCATAGGCACGCTCATATATGTGTGTGGACACACACTGACACACAAACACACTCACAAATGGAATAAAAGAAGAGACGGGCTTTGTTTCATAGCTAGAATTTGGTACATCAGGCTGCTGGAAGGGAGGAGTACTGACAGGCAGAGACTCAGGAGATGGGGCACAAATTAAAGGGGAGGCTTCTCCCTTTTTGATTCCACAATAAACAGACTAGCAGGAGATAAGAACAGAGGGAGATACGAACAGAGGCAAGGCCTTTGGTGGATAAGAACTGAACCTAAAAGCAAATCATACTTTATGAATCTCAAAGTGGGAATGGCCCAGACAGACCCAGCCATTTCACCATCCAGTCATTTTTTAAAATATGGTAAAATTGACTTATTGCATAAGCAGAAAACAGTTTGCAAAAATAATGGCAGCTAACATTTATTGAAAGTTTATTATGTGCCGGGCACTAGGGCTGAGCTCTTGGTTCACGTCCTCTCATTTCATCCTTTGAAAATGCATGAGGTGCCAAGCAGACTTGGCTCCCCACACATCCAAATAAAGGAGCTCAGAAATTGTGAGAATCGGCAGGAATCTAGGGGAGAAACTTTTGATTAGAAAAAGCGATAAGCCAGAAATGCCCCAGGAAAGTTTGATCCATTAGAACATGGTGTAGGACGTGCTATTGACAGCCTCTTCCTGCTTCAGCTACTTCCTGCTCGACTGCTACCTTTAGGCAGAGTGCTCCCAGGATGCAACAGCAGAGATGGGAGAGTACCTCAGATCTCCTGCCCCCGATTTTACTAGAGAAAAGTATGTTCAAGTATTGCTTACAAAAGAATTGCACGATGTTTTATTAGACTGTAGGGCTCTGTGGCTTTAAGCCTAGAGCATGACTGGCGTTGTGCAGTACCTCACCGCTAAATGTGGATGACAGCTGGTCCGAATGCACACTAACCTTCAGCACAGGAGATAATCTCATTTTACCTGCCGAAGGCAAGCTGGAGTGTTATAAAGTGGTATTTGATTGAGGTGTATGCTGGTTAGTTTTCGATGACTTGACACAAACTAGAGATGCCTAGGAGGAGGGTATCTCAACTGAGGAAATGCTTCCATCAGATCGACCTGTCTGTGAGGCATTTTCTCAGTTGATGATGAATGTGAGGGAACCTACCCCGCAGGTTGAGCAGCCCCTAGACTGGTGGCCCTGGGTTCTAGAAGAAAGCAACCTGAACAAGCTAATATGAAGCTCTCCTCCATGGTCTCTGTTTTAGTTCCTGCCTTTAGGTTCCTGCCCTGAGTTCCAGCCCCGACTTCCCTCAGTGATGGATTGTGACCTAGGAGTTGTAAGGACACAATAAACCCTTTCACCTGCAAGTTGGTCCAGGGTTTTATTACAGCAACAGAATAGCAAGCTAGGACTGGTAGAGACTACTGGCCACCTACCCTCTTAGTGCCAACAACCTTGAGCAGTGACTGGGCACGCGATCTACACAAACAACACATGTCTTGACATCCTTTCCTAGACAGGTATGGCCACAGGCCTGGGTCAGTCCAATGGAATGTGAATGATCCAGAATGTTCCAGAAGCCTCATCTTCTCCTTGTGCTCTTCATCCTACCTCTGGGAATACTGAGTGACAGTCAGAGTTCATCCTGGATCACAAAGACAAGAGTGGGACCCTGACGTTGGTGAAAGTTAGAAGCTGCTGGTCCTCTCTGACTACACAGATGAACTTTAATAACCCACCCGTGGACTTGGACACGGGGGTGGGGTCAAGTGAACAGATGCACTCATTTGTAGAGGAAACAGTGTTAATCAGAGATAATCAAGTGTGATCTTCTTTGTTTTTGGATGATAGAGAAAAATGTCTGCCTCTTCACCATCCTTGCAGGGGGTCCCTGGGGAGCTTTTAAATGTTGCACAGGAGCCCAGTCCCACATGAGAATAAATTAAAACCTTGGCTACTGGCACTCACTGTGGATCTGGTCCAGAGGCTGAGATGGCCCTGTAACCTAGGATGCTACCATGTTCCTGGCTCTTGTTCTTCCCTCCCTCTGCTTTCCTAGCCTTCTATGGCTTTCTCCAGAGGCATTCTTTCACCTCTAGGTAAAGCAGGTTCACTCCTCCATGTGACACACTGGCTTGTGTTCATCTTTGCTTGTTTTCTGCCCATTATTTTCTTCACATGGAACTTCAGAAGACAGCAGACTCTTAGGTTCAGAGAGGTGTTCACCTCAGCTGATTTCCTCCCCCTCCCAATATTTATTGATTGCCTCTGACATGCTTGGCCACTTGCTAGTCGTTAAATAGGGAGTGATAAGCAGACCCGTCTCCTGCCCTCATGGAGTTTATGGTCTGAAAAAGGAAAACATCAAATAAAAAAGAAACAATTAAAATCATAGTGAAGTTTATGAAGATGAATGGAATAGGATGCTGTCTAGAAGAAAAGTCAACGTGGGGTTAGGGCGGTTGTATCAGGTCAGTGGAAGGATACATTCTCTACAGTAGAAATCATTCATTCATAAGTCTGGTGCTATGTCAGACAGGATGGATTAGTGTCAGTGTGGCATGAAGTCCACGGCTCAAGCTCCCTGATCCTGGCAATAGCGTCCATCTTGTTAAACTCAGTGCACAGTTTCTGGTGCATGGTAAGGGTTCAATTAATATGATCTGTTGATTTTGTATGTCTACATTCTTACCAGAATACGGTTGCTCTGGAGGGGATTACCTGTCTCCTTATTAAATTTTGCATCCCACTCACAGACTACATAGTTGACATCACCTACTGCAGTAGGGCATATTTTTAAATGCATTTTATTTTTATGTGTATGGGTGTGCTGCCTGTATGTGTGTCTGTGTTCCATGTGTATACTGTGCCTGATACCTGTGGAGGCCAGAGAAGAAGAAGAGGATGTGTGGTCCCCAGGAATTGGAGTTAAAGATAGCTATGAGAGGCTACGTAGGTGCTGGGAATGGAGCCCTGGTCCTCTGGAAGAAGAACCAGGGCTCTGAATTCCTAAGCCACCTCACCAGGCCCCAATCCCCATGCTGTAGACTGAATGATGCCCAGCATTTACAAGGGCTCTTGCTGTGTGTCAAGGGCTGCCATCAGCACTTCATGGGTATGGACAACCCAGCACAATCCTATGGTGCTAGTGCTACTCTCTCCCATCACTCCTACTTGAGAGGTAAATAAACTGAGGCCCAGGGAAATTTGCTACTTCCTTGGGGTCATATGATCAACAAGGAGGGGAATCTGGATCCCATTCCAAGCAGGTGGTGCCAGGGCTCCTCCAGGACATCTCTTCTGGAGAAGTTGTTGGAGACATGCCCATCAAGTCTAGAGATACAGTCTCCATTGGTTCGTGTCCTTATTTGGGCACAGGCTCTAAAAGACAATTGCCCTTAATGACACCACAGCCATTTCAATGTCAGCTTAGCAAGTGTGGATAAACGAAAACATGGAATAAAGAGAATTAAGTTATTCACCTCTCAGTTGCCGTTGATGAGGTCCGTGGGGACTTTGGGTTCAGGACCATGTGCGTGAGCAGAGCAAACCATTTTCTGTCTTGTTCCTTCTTCCCCTCCCTTTCTACCTCCTTCTCTGCTGTTCCTAGCCGTGTCCTCTGCATCCCACATTGCACGGTTCCTCCCTACTTCTGGCGAATTCTATTGTCTCCCCACACACTTTCTCTCTTGTGAAAGCACCTTCACCCGAAGGCATCTGCGAGATGAGAAGCACGCCTGCCAACTCACCCTGGGAAGCCCACATGCTTAAATTGCTTCTTTTATTTTCAAAAATATAGTCTGTGTTATTTGGAATGGAGAGTGGCCTCCCCTCATCCTTGTGGACCTGCTGTTCTGGGATATTTTGTTAGAATCGACGGGAGAGGATACTGCCTCCCATCCCCACAGCTTTTCTTGCTACAGAAAGTGTAATAAACTGCCAAGAGAGCAGGAGCCACTGCTGTTCTCTTGATGAATGTTTTCAGAGCTGTGGGGATACAGCTGCTTGAGCTGCCCATCCCAATTATCCAATTATGGAGGGAGGGCATCTTGGGAGATTGTTGAAGAGACAAGACCAAAGCAACCCTGAATGGTAACATGGTCTCCAGGGTGCTCCGTTAACAGCCAATGGGAGTGTTTATTTTTGACTGAAATATGCTCCAGAACTAAAGGATAACTACAGGAGTAGTCTGGAGGCATCGTGTACAAGTGAGGAGAGGAAGGAAAGGGATTGGAGGGCTGAGCAGCTAAGAATCATCTCACTAGAGGTGTAACCCAATGAATTAATGAATATTGATTGGGGTTCTATGAGGTGTCAACCTACCTTCCTTTACAAGCACAGAGCAGTACATTGGGACCCAAAGGCCTGGCTTCAAGTGTAGTTCTAACCGCCGACAATGGGATCCTGAGTGACACTCTAATCTCTTAAATGCTAAGATCATGACCTTTTATAGTGTGATTTAGGCAGGTGTGTGTTTGCTAGTCATGTAACCCTCTTAAAAAATAAACTTACATCCAAAGCAACTGGACAGGCAATAGGATGTGCTTCTGGGCCAAGAAATGCTGCTGGCTCTCAATGGTTACTGGAAGCAAAAGCTGAAATTGCCATGGATGGAGTTAGCCTTGCCTTCTACTTTCCCCACCTTTCCGTTTTTCTCTTCCCTTCCCTTCCTCTGCTCTCCTCATCTCTCCTACAGCAGTTTATATATTTATTTAACATCTCTCCCTCTCCCTTCCGTTTTCTGACAGAAAATGAGTATTCCAACATGGTGCCCTTGATTTCTGCATCTCCACAAATCCCAAGTCACTGAAACGTTTTAGTCCAAACTATAAACATCAATAAAGAGAACCTGATTAGCCCAGCTGTGGCCAGGGGAATGGATATGTGTATTATCACAACCAGTTGACCAGACCATGGTGTCAGCTTCCCAGCTAATGTGACGATGGACCAACAGCTGTGAGAACGGAGCTTGGGCAGCCATGAAAGGGGGATTGTTGCTGTACAGAATGATGGAGGAGGCAGCTCTATACATAAGGCTGCCATAGGAGTGATGGGAAATTGCTGGGTATTGTCTGTGGGCTCAAGGTTTTATTCATACTAGCATGGCATACTGTGAAGGAAGATTAAAATTCAACAGGAAGGAGAAAAGTGACTTGCACTAAATAGGTGCTATTTCCATGTTTATACGGACTGTTCTGGGCAACAGAACCAAAGACCAGTAAGAAGCAAGCAGAGGTTAGCTGCTGGGGTGAGCCAGAAGGGAGATTGCCCCTGAAGGCAATTGCCAAGGCAGGCTTCCCTGCTTTTCTTCCCTGTGGAGTCTGATCCTGCCTGGAACCCATACTGACAGAATCTGGGGTTTAGAAGCCTCATCCCCACCAGGGAAAGAAGACTACCCGAGTCCCAGTACTCCAGGGCTTGTAAATCTGTAATCTCATTTCACTTGACTTTGTGTGGTCTCTGCTTCTGGGGATTCTAATTTCACCTTCATTCCCGCTGCTTTCACTCTTCGACTGTCTTAGCTAACTAGCTTCATCTCCCAAGGACCCATCTTTGCCTACTGCACTCCACCCCCAATAAGGGATAATTGTGTTCTAGATAGAGTGTAAGCCCCAAACGGTTCGTTTTGCCTGACTGAAAAGAGACAGACACCTCTGAACATCAGTCAAAGCAGCAAAGTCCCTACTTAACCATTCTCTGTGGATTCTATCATTTAGAATTCAAGGCTTGGCAGCCAGGGCACTAATCTATCTGTGGTCTTCCACAGTGCCAACTGCTCGGCCTCCTTGTTAAGATCCCAGCAGGTCTCGAAGCCAAAGCTGCAAAGCTGATGTCAAAATCCTTTCCATCTAAATGTTGCACAGCCCCAGAGAGACAAAGAGAGCTGAGTTAGTCAGATTTTTGAGGCCATAACAAATATCTGAGATAAATCAACTTATGGAGTGGAAAGGCTTATTTTGGCCCTCAGTTCTGCGAGTTTTAGTCTATGATTGGTTGGTCTCATTGCTTTGGAATCTGTGGGAAGCTCCAAAGTATGCAATAAAAGTGTTCACCTCGTGACCAGAAAGTGAAAGTGCACAGGAAGAAGGCCTGGGATCCCACAGTCCCCTTCTAGGTCATGAACCTGGTGACCTAAAGACCTAGCCATAGATCCCACCTCTTAAAGTTCCCACCTCCTCCCAATGGCACCATGAGCTAGGGACCAAGCTTTTGATACATAAGGCTTTCAGGAACCAGATACAGGTATAGCAAGTGTATTATAAGACACTTACATTCTAGCAGCCCTATAAGAGAGAACGAATGAGATCATGGTCTCAGGGGAAAATGGGTGGGGTGTTATTTGGTTGAGGGTGTAGTGTGAATGTATTTCCCAGAGTTTAGAGAATACACTGTAGAGGAAGTGTTGTTGTGCCTCTATCATAAATGTTTGGATAAAAATACTCATCCAGTTTCACCTAAGTAGAAAAGGACACATTCTGAGCCCCAGAACTGGCATGAGTCTGTCCATGCCAGAGTGTTACGGGGAATAACATTTAATCAGCAATGAGGATAGGTGTGAGCTTTCCTGGGGATGGGTGGACTTTCCAGGGCAGCCATGGCTGTTCTGGTGGGAGAAAGGAGCCAGGTACCTGACTGAGGAGTGAATGTCTGGCAAGAGTCCAGTCCCTTTAAATACCAACCTTTGCCCACCCTATAAACTGTACCTAAATGTGGCCCCATGTGTCCGATAGCAGACTCATTTCGTCTAGTCATAACAGGACAGGAGCAGCTTCAGAACATGCCAATGACAAGCACCTTCCTCCTGTGTAGGATCATAGGTGACAGGTAGTTAACTGACTCCTATATCTACAAGTTCAAGTTCATCATTAGCATCTTCTTCTCCCTAGCATCCCTGCCTTGCACACTATCTGTCTTTATACATCACTCCTTTAGAGAATAGGCACACAACACCCCTTATCTATGTCAGCATATGTCTCTGAAGCCAGAAGTTAGAGGCTGAGCCATGATGCAGGGAAAACATTACATGGACTGATGGATAGCTGTGGCCTCTGATGAATGAGAATTTCCTAGCTGTCCAATATCAAAATTTCCAGGAAGATGGGGGAGCAGTTCTGTCTGTCCTGGATCTACAGCAAATTGTGTGTGTGTGTGTGTGAATGTTTGTGTGTAAATGTATATACATATGCATGTGTGTTTGAATGCATACCTGTTTGTGTACATATGAATATATGTATGCACATGTGTATGTAGGAAAGTGCCTTCCCAATCAGTGCTATGGCCAGCAGCATAGTGACAGACTGGGCTCTTAGCATCTCCTGGAATGGATTTTCATTCTAAATCTACCATTTCATAGTCAGGAAAATATTTAGCTTCTAGAGTATTGGATCCTTTTCCCTGGAGGGAGGGGCATTGGTAAAAACAGATCTCATCAGCTAGAGAGGTTGAGCTAATGGCTTCCTGCACAAAACCACTCAATGCGTTTAACTACTTTTGCCTATTAAAAATATCTGTAACCAGTGACGGGATACTGAGCCTGAGCACACTTGAGTTGACTCCTGTCACTCAGATTCCCTGTCCAACCCAAGACTCTCTACACAATGGCTTAAAGTAGCCACAACAGAAGACAATCTGCAGTTAAGGCAGAGGCCCTGCTGCTGCTGAGACTTGGAAAAGCAATGGTACAGGGTCCTAAATGGCTTTAGGGAGGACGTCATCATAGCAACAGAGCCTAGAAGGGTGGCCCGGCAGGTGCCAGTGTCTGTCCTGAATCAAACCCCAAAACTGTGTGATGTCCATGGGTAGATCTACTCACCCCAGGAAATCTCAATAGTATTTCAAAGGCAGTACACAGGGTCCCTGTGAGAGAGAGTGTGGAGAAGCTGAATATAGGGCAGGGCTCTCACTCTGCCTCCTGAGACTCCTAAGTCTGACCTCACCACCTCCATGCCTCTCTGTATTCATCCATTGCTTCCAAGATGGGATCTCATGCTAATTGATTGCTCTGCAACAGATATACTGTAGCTCTGTCTCCAGACAATCAAATCAGAATCTCCACAGACAGATGTCACTTATCTAGGTGTGTCAAGTTCCTCAGATGACTCTCAAGCACAGGAGACATGGAGCAGTACGGTTTGTGCACACAGAGGTTAGAAGATGGCTCCTGGTAACCTCTTCTATCCATCTCTGCCCATTCCTCTGAGGCAGAATTTCTCCTTCTAAAACCTGGAGCTGACGTCTCAGCTCATATGGATGCCAGCAAACCTTAGTGATACTCCTGTTTCTATCCTTCTCAGAGCTGTCGATAAGATGTTTGCAGAAACACAAGGCTTGTTACATGAGCACATGTGTCTCAACTCTAGTCCTCATGAGTTGGGAGAAAGTGTCCCCAACCATTGAACCATCTTTCCCCTCTTCCCCCCTCTTTCTCTCTCTTTCTCTCTCTCTTTCTCGACAAGTTAAAATAGTCCAGGCTGATCTGGAACTCATTTACACATCCCTAGTTGTCCTCCAATTCCAACTCTTCCTGCCTCAGCATCCTGAGGACTGAAACCACAGGCAAACCATACTTGGGTTTGTGACATTTGAATCTCCATCTGGACTCAAACATTCCCTTTGATGAATCTCACCCATTGGCAGAAAATATCTTGGAAATTCAATTCTCACATCATATCCAAACCCTGGTTGTATAATTCAACTTGCTATTTCCTAATGGTATCATCTGCTCCAACTAGTACCCATAGAACACTATGCACATATTTTCAATAACTAAGAAGCAGACAGGCAACCCTTCATGTTTAAATCAATTGGGAAGTTCTAGGCAAAGCAAACCTAAAATTTGAATAGATTTCTTTTTTGCAGGATTTATGTTTTCCTGTGCAAATATGTACTCTGAAATCTATAGCAGGTGGTGTTTTCCCAACTTACTTGGCTACAAAACACTTTATTGGTGAGACACCTAGTAACATTTCATAAACCTGGTGAACTTTAAAAGCCCTTTAGGGAAATGCTACTTTAGATTTACTTCTCCAGAATTGAGACAAGTGTAGAGACAAATTGGAAGAGAGACCACTGGCTGGCATTTTTTATCTACATGTAAGGAAGGAGAAGCCTGCACATAAACTTCTCACGTGTGTCAACAGCCACGAGTGAGGATGACAGGGCCTGGAAAAGATGGGCAAAGGTGCTAATTTGCCAGGGTTTTGAGAAATAAGAGGAATAGTTTCTATGGCTGCTGGAATTGAAGAAATAGCTGCCCCTGGGTTTATAGCACCAGGGAGAAAGGTTGGAACAAAAATATTCTTACTATGTCAAAGGTCTCAGGAGGTGGACCAAGAGAATGGATGCTGCTCTGCCAGAGGTATTTCTCTTCATAGCTATTGTTTTTTTTAAATATAAAGGATTCCTGGGCTAATGGGGGAGATTCCAGTAATGCTGAACTTCCCAGGCAAAAGATAGCAGAGTTTGTTTCATCAGAATGATTTGATATTCACTTCCTGGAAATTGATAAACTTGGCGGGGGCATAGTAGTAGTATCTTAAGTTCTGGATGGATTTCTGCTTCTATCTTAACAAAGAATTTTGGTTGTTCTGGTTTTCTCCAATAAACATGGATTCCTAATGACCTCTAGCCCACTGATTGGGATACTTTGTCCATATATGGAAACCCCAGATACTGGCTGTGGTATGTTGACTGTGAAGTCTCTGGTAACTCACTCGATAGCAGTAGGTAGATCCCACAGCTCTGCTGTACCTGTTGGCTGCAGGACCACCCACTCAGAACAAATGTGTGGGTTCACCACCTGCCACACTAATGAAAGGGGGTGTCATCTTTGGATTTCTGCTGTCTGTTTCAAGACAGATACTGACCCCATCATGAGAGCCTTTGGTACAGATGTTCAGGGGAGGTGTGTGTTTCGGTAAATACTTGAGTTCATTTCAGCAGAACTGGTTTTATTGTCCTTCTGAGTACTCTCTGGTCAAAGCTTAGCAGCTCTCACTCTTTCCAAGCAGTGCCGAGTACTGGGGAAGAGGGATTTATCGATGGATATTAGGTAGCTTGATAATTGAGTAGGCTAAAAGAGAAAGATAAGGTGTTGGTAGCCATTCCTAGGCCTTAGAGTCTCACCTCCTGTTGCTGCTGCATATGGAGAGGGAGGGCATCCATGACTTTCCAGGGTCTCCCTAGCCTTTTCTCTCTACCCCACCAGCTAGTCAAAGTAGATCTTATAGGAGCACATCTGCTGCAGAGAACCAAGCGTGGGCAGAGACTTGTGTCTAACCAGGTTTGAAAATGTTATTAATGTTCCTTGGTCTGTCCTGGAAGCACGAACAGTTTCCAATGGGCGTATCTGCCATACCCATAGCCTCAATACTGTTGTCCTCACACAACTGACGAGATCTAGCACCACGAGATGAATGTATTACTACTTATTATAATATAATTTTGCAAAGTCCTGGAAGCCAGGCCGGTATTCTACATCTCTGTTGACCAGTAGGACACTTGTTATGCAGTCGCAATTTTACACTATTGAAATTTAGGCCCAACAAGATCCTTGTGGCGTAGGAGTGGTCCCCACTCTCACTTCACTGAGTTTCTATGTGTTGTGTCCGCACTTAAATCTCATCTTCCTGGCTAAAGCATGGCTTTATGGAACTGGGCCTTAGTTGTCACTATGCCTTCCTTCCACACCAAGGTTGATTCTGGGGCTATGGTAGAAGTAGGAAGAATGGAAATGGAGGAAGAAAGTCAGACACACGTGAGGAACGTCAACTAATAGGGCCTCAGCCATGGCCTTGGCAGAAGCAAGGCTCAATGATCTTTCTAGGTAAGCCCCTTCCCCTGACCATCAGGAGGCTATTTGAGAACTACTGGTCATTGGTGAGTAATCGTCTTCAGAATGTACTATGTCTGCCATCACAGCTACAATACCAAAAGTCAGGAAGAGTCAGACTGGGCCAGAGGTCCAAGAGACCCAGAGGCTAGAGTCCATGGAAAAATAGAGATGCCCCCAAGGGATACACAGGCTTAAGGATTTACAAAGGCTGTGTAGTGAGGGGAGATAGAGCAGATCGGAGGAGCAACAACAAAGGAGGGCTTGGTCCTTGTGGCTCAGCTACAAAGGGGAATCCCTGCAGCCGATTATCTTCCAGATATATTTTTGTCTACTGCATCAAACAATGCTTGGGCCACCTACATACAAAGAGTCATGGCCAAGGCAAGGCACTGGATACTGGGGCCAGAGTCCCCATTGCTCCAGTTCACTCTGTAACATGTCCTACTGCCTTAAGCCAAGACTGGCAAAGAGGGTACATTTTGAGCACCAGATAGAGTCTGCAGCCTCCCTCTTGGGAGTCAGTGCTGCCTAATGGCACAGGGCAAGGGAAATTTAGATGGTTAAGCAGGTAGACCACCCTCTACTAAGTGCCCACCCCACTTTATGTCTTATGGCCTGCTTACCTCACTGGGTATGCATAAAGCTGTCTATTGCTGGATGTTTACTGTATTTTGGTAAGAATATTGGGTGAAAATAGATGGAGCATTGCTGTTATGAGGTTAAGTACGTTTCACTAGGCTGATTAATAACCTACTAGGGAAGTGTTTTCTTTTTTTTAGCCTGCCACAAGTCAAAATAATAGTATTTAGATGGTTACTCCCACCCCAGTAGTAACAAATAAGACACAGGAGGGCATATATTTTAATGAGTGTGTATGGATGCTTGGTGTCAGAGGGCATGTGGGCGTGCGAGATGTTGGGTGGATATATATTCTTATGGTTAATTGTTCCACAGGGTCCTGTGCATCTCAGGGGAATCCCTATGAATATAACGTTCCCAAGAGGAAAGCAGAACCAGGAATACCATTTCTGTGCTGGGCCAGCTCAGCAGAACTCATTCGAGAGGTGGTGAGGACAGGGTGTCACCCCTTTCCCAGGTTCATCCCACTGAGAAGACACACCAGCCCCTTGTCCCTCTCCATGCTTGAAGAACGCAGTTATTAATGAGTGATAGAGACAGGAGGAACTAACCTAACTTAGTGTGGATTGTGTGCTAACTTACCTTGTGGTCCCTGTGGTAAGTTTATGAAACGTGTGATAATCTTTGGAGAAAGGGAGGGTTGGGATTATGTTCCCAATGGAGTAAGCAGGGTCTCCTGTTAAGGTGTGTGCCACACCACGTCTCCCTCAAGTGTTATTGTACCATGTGATATTACTTTGTACAGTTGTGGATGCTGTGTGGGGCACAACTACAAAGACTTCTACTCATGAAGACTCCTAATCTGTTCAAGGTTTATAAACTGCTGTGTGAAGTAAGCTAAATGGTAGGGAGCAGGGAAAGATAACCTTCTAAGCATAGCATGAAACCATGTGCATAGCAGGTCATGGGACATTCCTGAGATTGTATTTTGTATTGGTTCCTTTCTGTCATTGCTGGGACAAAAATACTTGCCCCAAAGTGATTTAAGGGAGGAAGGATTTAATTTGGTTCATAGATGGAGGGTGCATTCCATCAAGGCAAAGCTGATGGCTTAGCAAGAGCACAAGGTGGTTGGTCAGACAGCATCTGTGGTCAGGAAACAGAAAGAGATGAATATTGGTGTCCAGTTGCTTCATCTTCAATGACTCTGGAACTCTAGCCCACCAACATTCATAGTGATCCTCTCTCTTCATTCACTAGAAATGTTGTCATAGGTTATTCTAAATCTCTGGAAGGTCACATCAAGATTAATCATCAAAAAATTTGAGTACAGCTTTCAGGTTTAAAATGTAATTAGCTGTTTTATGTATCTGAGGTCTTCTTATAGAGAAGGGACTTTTTCATGGTTGATCCCGATTGCAAACTTGGTCTGGTTGAGAGACGTGCAGGGAGACAAAACGCTCCTCTGGACCTATGAAGGTGTTTCTAGAGACTGTTATATAGGGAGGGCCTTGACCTACTCAATGAATTGAGTTACTGATGGACTCAACATGTGCAGAGATGTCTGGAAAATGGTAGAACTAGAGAAGATGGGGCTCCATGAGGAAAGGGGTCACTGGAGCATTAAAGGATGTATCTGGGCTCTGGCTCTCTCTCTCTCTCTCTCTCTCT
>LOJH01039913.1:0-14737 GCA_001685095.1 Ellobius talpinus | reverse complement strand
GCTGGCCTATCAAAAGGCCAAGGCAGTTTCTTTAACCAATGAAAGTAACACATAAGACAGATGACCCTCTTACATCACAGAGAGAAGCACTGGTTTTCAATTTGTTGTCCTGGAAGAAGGAAGGAGGCATGTTGTAAGCTTTCAATGGGAACCAACGACAGAAGGCCTTTCTTTATTCTTCAGAGCCAATGTCCCACTCTTAGTTTCAGTCTGTGTTTCTGAAATTCATCCGTTAACAAAACCAAACACTGTTATTACATTGCTTTCCTTCAGGCTTCTTTGTCTCAACCTAGATGATTTTGAAACTTCTCCAACTACCCCTGGTGGCCCCCACATTTCTTCAAATTATGGTGATCTAGTTTTCCAGGGATGGTCCCAGTTTATGACTGCTTTAGAAGTTGGATGATTACAGCATCCCCTTTCACTGTCTCAAAGTGTTCCAGTTTGGCAAAAATTATGTGGCCTCCCTAATTGTAGTAAGCCTGGCCTTGAAGCTGTGTCTATCTTCAAATGATCTTCACAAAATATGATTATCCCTCTCTCCTATAGCAGGCTACTTAGGATTTTTTCTCAGCCCATATGGTAACATCTCTATCTGTCACTCTATCAGAATGTCTTCTTAAACTTATACCAACTTTCTGAAGAACATTTGTGTTTTTTAATATATAATAGAGTAGGGAATGATGGCAGTCTTCTAAAATGTTCTGAATGAAAAGCAAGTACAAGAACACAGTGACAAAGGGCCTTTTATACTGTGAGAGGTTATTCCTTTGGCATAGAGAACCTCTGCCACTTGGGACTGCTAAACTGTAAGTCTGTGAACAGAAAAAAAAAGACGCTTAATATTTAGAAATATTTGAAAAAGTCATCGTGACATATGGTGGCTTGTGTATATGTAGATGCATGCAGGAATCATTAATTTAAAAATTGGGATAGAAGCTTCATTGGATTTAGGAAAGTTTGTTGTTTTATTGGAGTGCTCAGTTGATTTTCTTGGAAAGAATAAGCTAGCAATGATACTCAGAGAACACAATTCACTGACACTCAGGAATTGGAGGGATTTGAATGGGTGTGGCCCCTCCATAGACTTACATGCTTGAGTGCTTAGACCATAGGGGAGTAGCATTATTAGAAGGTGTGATCTCATTGAAGTAAATGTGTGCTGTGGGACAATGGTCTTTTATCCTGTTACTTGTATTATTTTGAATAAAACACTGATTGGCCAGTAGCCAGGCAGGAAGTATAGGCAGGGCGACCAGGCAGGAAGTAGAAGTGAAGCAACAAGAATTCTGGGAGGAGGGAAGTTTGATTCTGCAGTCATGATCCAGCCTCAGAGGAAGCAAGATGTAACTGTCTCACCAAAAATGGTACCAAGCCATGTGGCTAACACAGACAAGAATTATGGGCTAATANATTGGCCAGTAGCCAGGCAGGAAGTATAGGCAGGGCGACCAGGCAGGAAGTAGAAGTGAAGCAACAAGAATTCTGGGAGGAGGGAAGTTTGATTCTGCAGTCATGATCCAGCCTCAGAGGAAGCAAGATGTAACTGTCTCACCAAAAATGGTACCAAGCCATGTGGCTAACACAGACAAGAATTATGGGCTAATATAAGTTATAAGAGTTAATAAGAAGCCTGAAATACTAGGCCAATCAGTTTATAATTAATTTAGACTTCTGTGTGTTCCTTTGGGACTGAACAACTGAAGGATTGGGTGGGATGGGAACTTCAGTCAACAGGTGTGGCCTTGTTGGAGGAAGTATGTCACTGTGGAGGTGGGCTTTGAGGTCTAATATATTCTTAAGCTATGCTTAGTGTGGTATACAGTTGCTTCTGCTGCCTGTGGATCAAGATATAGAACTCTCAGCTCCTCCTTCTCCAGTTCTATGTCTGTCTGCATGTCACCATGAAGATAATGAACTAAACCTCTGAAACTTCAAGCCAGCCCCAATTAAATGTTTCCCTATATAAGAGTTGCCATGGTCAGGGTGCTTCTTCACAGATAAAATATGTCAATTGTCATGATAATCACTAAAATTAGTGGATTGGTCCACATATGATATTTCTCAGAAGACACACACCAGGGATTCTAATGGATTTTTGGTTTGGGCAGAAGACTGTTGAAGTCAGATCATCTTATTATGTAGTTCATTGGTTGGAGAAATTTTAGTATCCAAACATCCCAGACAAGGAAAGGCTACACAATTACCCTGGGAAATTATAAATCTCTCAGATAATGGCTTGAAGAACTTTGGAGAAGCCTGGAACATTGACAGGTTAGCATTCAGGCTGAGGCTAAATTCTCAGGTGACATAGATTGCTCACTTATAATATAGAACCTGTCCTTTAAATTGTCTGCCAGGAGTCACTGAACATCCCTGACCTATAGGAGGAGTTTTACAAGTGAACGATCCATCTAGGGTCCCTTCTCAGGGTCAAATAATGCTGTATTATGAGAAGTCACAACCAGAGCCTTCTCTTTGCCCCTTCTCCAGTGTCTAATGGCAATTCTTTCAAAGGGGAGACCTCGGGATGTATTCCTAGCCCCACCCTTGATATTTACTGTGATTCCCCTAAGCTAGTGTGTGCTAAGTCTGCCAACAGCTACTGCTTTATGTGCACAAACAAAACCACTGATGTTGCTGAACAATTAAAATCATTAACATAACTGGACAAATAATTTTTGACAACCATGAATATTTAGCAAGATATGTAGGCTTCAGATATGCACAGACAGCAGTAGTTCAGCATGTGCATCAAACAATTCTTTCACAGGGGTTGCATATCAGATATTTACATTAAAATTTGTAACAGTAGCAAAATTACTGTTATGAAGAAGCAAAGAAATAATTTTATAGTTGGGGTCATCATGACATGAGAAACTGAAGTATCTCAGCCTTAGAAAGGTTGAGAACTACTGATTTAGAGAATAAAATGAACATATTTTATGCTTGGTTTAATGTATTAATGCTGTATCATATATACTATATAACAAATATATTATTAGACTGTACATCATTCATACATTGTATATGAATTTAAGTGAGTACTCATTAATTATGCATGAAATGAACAATTCTTGGTACTCTCCAACAGTTTACATATACATATGCATTAAAAACTGATGAAAGTATCAGCTCCTTCTTATAAATTGCCTATGATCATCGATTGTATCTTTTCCACAATTCAGTGGCCATTGCCTTCTCTGACTTCAAGATAGTATAATTACTAGTCTCTCTCCTTCTCAAATCCTAGAACAATTATACTTTTTTCAGGATAGAGCCATAACAAAATTCCTGGGAAGAATTTTATCTGAAAGGATATATTTCTAGTTGAGCCCTTTATTCAACTTCACAGCCAAAAATATGAAGTTGGATGAGAGTTACCTTCTTATTACTTTCATCAAATACTTGACAAGAAGTAATGGAAGAGAAGACATGTTTTTCTTGACTTACAGTCTGAGTAAATACAGCCCAATGGGGTGGAAAAGGCATGATGGCAGGGATGTGAGGCCACTGTGCGTGTTATGTCTGTCTACAGACAGAAGCAGCCACTGAACAGGAAATCTGGCTGAACTAAGAAACCACAAGGACCGACCATAGTGACCATTTCCTCCAGATAGACCTTACCTCAGAGTTCACCCCCAACTGTGAACCAACATTGCAAATAAATATACAGGCTTTCGGGAGAGAGAGTTCACATTCAAGCCACAAGACTAAGGAAATATTTGAAACTAAAGTGTCATTTCTCAAAGCATATAAAACTCACTTGGGGACATATAAAACAAAAGAAAAAGTTACTAGAGAATTTAAATCCTTACTTCCTCTTCTAAGTTAGGGACTTGGGTGTAAGTACCAATCCTTAACACAATAACCTAGGTCATAGTGCCCCGGCATTTCATACCCATGGACCTAACTAACTTAGATTGCAATCAGTTCTGGCCACTGAAGTTCCACAGTTTTCTCCCGATGAAAGCATTTCTTGAACGGTTCCGACAATACCCATAACACAAGGTTTTATCTCGATATTCATCATTCAACTTCTCTCTCATTCACCATTTCTCAGCATTCTAGCCACGCGAATTCTGTGTGGGCTTATGTTTTAAGCACTTGCACTACATCCTACTAATTAGACCCATTGGCAAACCTGTCAGTACAGGAGTTCTGGCTTGGCACATTGTGCATTTTCTACACAGTGATGGGAAGTCTTGTCCATACTGCTGAGTCCTCCTCTTCTGTTCTTGGCTGAGGCTGTAGCTTCCCAGTTTTCAAGTCAGTCATACTGAATGAGTGTATTCCTAAATCACTGGCCCTTATCTGAACTTAAGTCTCACTGTGAGTAACTAGTCATGCCTAGACAATAAGTTATATGATAATATGTTCAACATCCTGGCTTGACTTGCTGTCTTCCCACACATTTTAGATCAAGAACATTGGCTTGTTTTGCAGTTAATTGGGTTTACAGCTCTGCCCTTACTGTTCCATTGGAGGAGCAGGATTTTCTGCTGTCTTCAGTTAATCATTTCACTTGATTGTTGAATTTTCCAATGTGAGTATTTGATAAAAATCTACCTCTCGTACTAGACTATAATTTCTAGAATGTCAGTGAACTTGTTCTAATTTTTAAAAATATCCACTGCATTCTTAATGCTTGGTAGAAAGCTTGGCACTTAGTAAGAACTAAATAAATATTTGTTAAATAAACAAGCTAAGATGTTAACACCCTTGAGAGTATTGGACCATGTAGTTTAACCTTCATCTGAGAATATATTGTGTTATTCAGACTTGCAAAAGAGCTTAAGTAAAGAATTGAGATGCTCTTGGGAAAATAATGCAACACATTAGAATTCATGGGCTTCAGATTAATGTTCAGTTTCAGAGAAAATGAATTCAAAGACCTTCTGAACTAAATAAAAGGGGACATAGCACTGAATAAAAATGAAAACCAATTCCCGTTGCTTAGAACATTCCTAAGCTCATCTTGACTCCTCTTATGCTCCTCTTGTGAAATCTGTTTAGATAATTTCCTCCATTCCATGTTGGCAACAAAACAGAACTAGATTGATTAAAGAACTCAACAGTTCCGAGCTATTGCACAGTCAACAGAAGGTTCATTCTGGGGGCACTTTGGGTTTGGCCTTCAACTTCCACATTTATTACAGAAATTAGTTGGTATCTCTTGATTCCACAAATGCACTCCGACCCAAGTTGATAACTCAGTAACTCAAAGAATTGAGGCTGTTTTAACTCTCTTCACTTATAGAACAAAGACTTTTCCTTTCTCTACAAAAAAGGTTGAAAAATAAGACTTGGAAAGGCCTGATGCTAGTATCCTCAATTCCATGGACTGTTCACAACAATGGAGGTGAAATGGTGAAATGCCTGCCCAAATGCCAACCACAGATGCAATTTCATGTTTTCTAGGTGCCATGTTTAAGAAGTGACAGGAAATAATTTTAGTAACGTAAACATTAAAAACACACAATTTCTGTATGTAAACAGTAAGAAAAATTTAGATATTTTATATTTTTTGCTGTCTTGGAAACTTAGTGTGGCATTACATTTATAGTGTGTTTTAACCTAGAGGAGCCACACTTTTTTACGATGTATTTTTTTTTTACTGATTATTTGGGAATTTCACATCATGTACCCCAATTGTGTTCACCTCCCAGTCCTTCATATCCTCCCCTCACCCGTGCAGCATCTCCCCGAAAAGAACCCTCCAAAATCAATCCAAAACAAACAAACAAAATCCATCTCACTCCTCTGTGGTTCTAACAGCTCTTCATTCATCTTAGTGGCATTGGGAGCTGCAGTGTGTCCCACAGTAGAGCCTTTCATCCAATCAGCCCCACCCACAAAATGCATGCAATGAGTCATTGCAATGAGTCATTGGTCTGATTCAAGGACTTTGGCACACCACCACCACTGGAGAGTAGCCATTATTTAAGAACTAAATAGCCACCCACTGGGCTATATACCTCTAGAATATGCCTTGATGCTTTAACCTCCCATTCAGTCTGAAGAGAGACTCACATTCCTTATTAGTGAAGCTACTGGCAATCCCAGTGAAAAGGCCAGCTATGAAATTTCTGGCAAATTTTAGCAGATTTGACAAGCGAGGCCCATTCAGAAGAGGCAGTGGTCACCAAGGTACAATCACTGTACTTATGTCCTTGTTGTTGCTGTAGCTAGTACTACATATCTCATTTTTATCCAAGCCCAGTGTTGCCTGAGGATGGGGAGGAATCTCCACAAAAGTAATCGAATCTGAACTGACTTTCTCAATGCACAGCCCTTTTATAGCCATTCAGATTTACCTTCGTATTTCCTACTCTAGGTCCTTCTAAATATCAGGTAGCATTCTTCCAGGCTGGTGATTTTTTACCTTCTTAATGCTACAACCCTTTAACACAATTCTTCATGTTGTAGTGACTCCCAACCCTAAAACTGATTTTGTTGCTACTTCATCACTATAGTTTTGTTACTGCTATGTATTTTAAATATCTGATATATAGGATGTATCTCCATTGTTACTAATTGCCTTAAAGGTGTCACAGCCCACAGGTTGAGAACCACTGTTCTATGCCAAGAACCTACAGATGTTAATAAAGAGCTATTTTAGATTTAGAATTTTAATAGAGATGGCCAGTGAGTTTGTGAAGAATGAATGAACTGAATTGACCCTATTTTTACAAGGACTACTGTAGATGAAACTTTCTGTCCTGCCTGGAACTGCAGCTGTTCAGTCCCAAAGACACACACAGAAGATTATATTAATTATAAATTGGCCTATTACCTCAGGCTTATTATTAACTAGTTCTTACAATTTAAATTAACCCACAATTCTTGTCTATGTTTAGCCACATGTCTTGATACCTTTTACCAGGGAGGCATTCTCATCTTGCTTCCTCTGCATCTGGCTGGTGACTGACTCTGCTTTTCCTCTTCTTAGAATTCTCTTGGTTTTGTTGCCCTGCCTATACTTCCTTCTTGGTTCCTGGCCAATCAGCATTTTATTAAACTAGTACAAGTGACAAATTTTTACAGTGAACAAGATCATTATCCCACAGCAGTCTACATATAATTTCTCACATTATTATTTTTTAACTTATGAGTTTATGCATGCATATGTGTGCATACATGTACACACATGCACACAGTACTTGTCCCTATAGGTGTATGCACAAATGTGAATGTGGGTGCCTGAAGATGCCGATAGAGGACATTGAATTCCTTGCAGCTGTATAGTTGCAGATGCTTGTGGACTACCCTACCAGGCTTCTGGGATCTGAACTGTAGGTTTTATGATTGAATAGCAAGTGTTCTTAACCACCAAAATCTTTTCAGCTTCTTTCATATTTTAAATGCAATGAATCATGAAGGTTACAGTGTGGATTCTGACCTTAGTCTTAGATGATTTTCAAGCTGTGTTGCTTAAATCTACTGCTGCTCTGCAGGGCCTACTGAATCAATGCCTTAGGCAAGTCTGGATAAAGTGGTACTGGCAGTGGGCTCCAGCATCTTTCCCCATTCTCTCTGCATGGGCTCCATCATCTTGTCCCATTCTCGTTGCACTAACTCCATTTTGCCCTTGGTTACTTCTGGGTAAGATCTCATATGAATACATGGGTATTGTGCCAAATAGAAAACCTCACACCTGAGGGAATTGTCTCTGTTTTGATTTGTCTGAGTCTTTCCCCAGCACTTCCCATATTGCATGTTTCTCCTCCCAACTATGCTGAGATGAGCACTTTTCCCTTAGAGGCTTTGTTACCAAGAATTTAGGTTGTTTTTTTTTTGAGCAATTGCTTGAAGAAAAGCCTTTTAATACCACATCACTTCAGTTCAAATTTATTGTTTCTATTGTCTTTTGTTTATTAAAATAGTCCATGCTTATAGTAGGAACAGAAAAATAGAATAAAGAAAAAAAATAAAAGTTGGCCACAATGGCAGTACACAGAAATAGTGTTAATATTTTCATTTATTTCCTCGTAAGTTTTAGTGTGTATGTATTTTAGACTTAATTGGAATCACATTTTACATGGTTTGCATTATCATGACCTCATTTCTATTTCATGAAAGCGTAATTGTTATTAGCTTTTAAATTCTTAAGTCATCTATGTTTCATGATTTACTTAGCAGTTGCTATTGCTGGAAATGGCAAGTGTTTGTGATTTTTCTTCATTAAAAGTTATGTTTTAGTTAGCATTCCTGTACTAAAACGGCACTTCAGTGAACACGGATGTTCATAAATTTTTAACAACTTCACTGAATTTATTTTCTAGGAATGGAATTACTAAATAAACTTTCTAAATCTTTACTATATATCTCTTTATTGAATCTTCTTGTTGTTGCCTTATTAAATCAAATGTAACCCCAATTGAATATGTGAATGTTAACTTAAAGTAGCCTTTTCTGGCTTTGAGTTCAACTCTTTAAAACAATATTTTTTAATTGCAATTAGTTTTTTTAAAGATCCTTCATTTTTGTTTTGTAAGTCATTATAGCTTATCATTGAACACACACACAGACACACACTGTATTCTCCCATATTAGAGAACACACAATACTATAATAAAGTACAATAGACTGGGTGGCTTATAAATAAGAGATGTGCATTTCTCATAGTTCTAGAGGCTTTTAGTCTAGAAGCAGAGTGGAAGCAATGGTTGGGTTCTGAGTGATGAACTATTTTCAGTCTCCAGGCCTTTGACTTTGACTATAGGAAGCAAAGTTTAAGAAAGCCATCTGAAATTCCTCTTACAAGGTTACTATTCATGAGGGCTCCACATTTATAACTTAGTTACTTCTCAGATGGTCATCTCTGAACACCATCATATTGAAGGTTTAGATACCCACAACATTTGGAGGACAATGAACGCTAAGGCTACAGCAATTCCTAGATCAAACTTCTTTCTGAGATGTGAAGAATTAATAAATGATTCACATGGGTGATATATTTAGGCTAACAAGTCTTGGTCTACCATACTCATTATGAATGCAAATGAGTTGTATTTCTTTATCTTTCAATTCTGTTGATTGCTTCCTTTTGTATGTTGAATTGGATTGTGTGTGTGTGTGTGTGTGTGTACAGACACACAGAGACTTGTCCATAAGCACTTTTTCTATCCCTTTTCATTCTATTCTGAGGGCCTTTTATTCTATCACATGGTTTCTATTACATGGAACACTCATAGATGTACCTCTCTAGCTCAATGAGCCAAGATAGAGATCTTGAGTATGTTCTGGATGACTTTTATCTGTCCGAAGTAAACACAGTTGTATAAGAATAAAGCTCAACACATTTCAAAATGAACTATATCAAACTAAACTAGAAAAGATAATAGAAAATTAAGAGAGTCTTTGAAACTTCTGAGTTCTTACAAGCAGAAGGAAGGTAGAAATGTTTTCTCAACTGCAAAACACAGGCCACATTTATGGAAGGGGAAATACGATAAAGACAGCAGGACTAAGAGTCCAGAAGATAACCAAGAGCCATGTCATTATGTTATGAACTGTCCAGTAGATCCCACTGATTAGGTCAGAGCTTTCCCGATCAATCACATATCAAAGATTGTACCTGCCATCTTGGGACCAAACCTTCAATATCTGAGCCTCTCTTGGTGATAATTTATGTCTAAACCAAAACAAACTGTGAATGAGTTTTGCATGTGAAAATATTGTAAATAATATATGGTGGCTCTCACTTTAAACCAGTTGAGGTATATCTATGTTTCTTCTCCCTTAAAGTTGGGTTGACTTGTGATCCATATCCAACCAATGGAATGCAACAGGAATAAATCTACAGTTTTCAAACCTGATTCAGAAAAGTCATGAAGCCTCCATTTGGTTTTCCAAAGTATTCTGATTTAGAACCCTATGTGTCAATGTAAGAATATGACTTTCCTGAGGCTTCCATGCTGTGTGGAAAAATTCTATCTCTTACCCTTTAGTTTGAGAGTCTCTATTGAGCTTAAATATTAATTAACAGTATACCGTGATTGGCACCATCTCTTATTGTGAGGTTTCTTATGCATTTACTAGCTCTTACCCTACCCATGACTTCATCCTTCCTTGACTATGTTATTAAGTTCTGACAAGCAACCCCTCAACTCCATGTTGTCCTCACGATTTTGTATCCTCTTACTTGAAGTCATTTCTGTTCTTGTGGACTTTGGAGCTCATATATGATGGATTTCCAGGATTTGGTATTTGGTTCATGACAACAAACAAGAACAAGATCCATTCACTTTCCTATCAGATACTTGATCCTTGACCTTCAGACTTAGCACAGACCATAATGAAAGGCCAAATAACAGGTAGGAAACCTACTACATATCCTTTGGTCACATTTACAGATTATTATGTTGGACCATAGTTCTTAGCTGTAGAAATGTAAGAGGCATGTTGTGGAGACCCAAAAATGTGAGCTATTTCCATGTTGACCAAAGGTCAGAGAGTTGAAACTTACCTTTATTCCTTCAAGGTTATTTGGTTTCTACCTCAAACAAAGGTTACCTGCTGTGGGATCTACTTCTGATCCTTCAGCCAATAGCCTTTAAGATACCAGCCCACATGGGCGTGGTCTCTTATACTGTGAATGCAGCTGTGAAGCCTGTGCTCACTCTCTTGCTTCTGGCTCTGGCTTCTGCCAGTTAGACTCTGTTCCTGTTCCCATTCGTGCAGAGGACTGTGACCTTGAACAGTGATCTGTAAGCCTCCCCTAAATAAATAATTCTTTATTATATCTAATTCTGAACTGGTGTGGGACTATTTTGTGTCTTCCACCATCACCCACCTAGATTTCAATCAGAGTTCTGCTATCTTAAGGTTATTGTCAATAGGTGTGGCTAATAGCCAGACCTTGTATTTCCAGAATAGAGAAGTAAGAATGTTTCTACCGTAAACAAAAATATAAGGATCCAACTAAGGTTCCAGTTACTTTAAGGAGATAACATTGGATTCCATCCAGGGAGTGGTTTGCCTACAGAATGTTTTGGTCTAGGGTATAAGCATGACTTGTTTTGTTCTAGCAACAGAATGTGCAACTATAGACATAGCCCATGATATTCAACTGGTCTATTCATGTCCTTGCATCCTGTTAATGCAGTTTTTTTGTCCTACTCCTACCTTTTGGGGCCAGGGCTATTTTAAGCAATTGGAAATTAAACACAGGCAATTTTAGTACTCACTGGAACTCCCTCCTGTATTATTCTATGTTTTTCTGTCTTATTATTTTTATATCTTCATACTCTTTACTGTATTTCTAAATCCTATCACTTCTACCCTGGCAAGAAGTATTTTTGTCTAGGCTGATTCATGACAGCATGTTGTTTAAAAATCTTATTATTGAGATATTTACATTTATCTCCATAAGAATATCAGTAATTCTCAAGGTGCTCATCCCTCTTTAATTTCTTTGTTTTCTCTTTCACTTTTTAACTTAGATTTATCAATATTTCCAAATTTCCTTAAATGTTTTCTTCTTGAGTTTATTAATTAGTTTTATATCATCATTGTTTGTTTCCCTCAGTTGAATGAATGGTTTGTACAGTTATTAATTTTGTTTTTAATATTAAATACATTATATATGTTGTTATTATTTTTAATTAATAAAATTTTAGGGAAAACATGATATTTTAAAAGATGGACATATTATTGAGTAACTAAACCAAGATGTTGACATAGACATTATCTCGCATACTGATTTATTTCTTGTAAGAACACCATATACTGTTTTTGCAACTTTCAAGAATACAATAAACTGATTATGGTCACCACATTTTATAATAAATGTCTTGAAGTTATTCCTATTGTTTAACTGAAATTATATGTCACCCAAGCAATACTTCTATGACTCTTCACACCTCCACTTTCAGTCTTAGCATCTGGTAACGATTCAGCTTCTATGAGTTAGATATGTTAGATTCCACATTTAAGTGAAATCTTGGGCATTTGTCTTTCTTTGCCTGGCTTCTTCCATTTAGCATAATTCCTTCCAAGTTCATTCATGTTGTAGATTATATACAGGACAAGAGAAAGCATTTGTAAGCATATATTTGAAAAGAAGCTTAAATATATAAGCAATTTACAAAACTTAATTTCAAGAAATCAACAAGTCAAAGTAACTAATTAAAAGGTAAAAAGTGAGTAAAAGGCCTGAATTCATAAGTGAACATGCGTAATCAGTTAAAAGATATCAAAAAAAGTTCAGTGTTACAAATTATCAGGAGACTGCAACATGAAAGCACAGTGAGACAGCCTTTCACACTTGTTAAAATGACAGACTATCAAAGGCAACCAGCATTGGTAAGGGTGCAGAGGAAAGGCAGTACTATGCCATATGGGTAGACATGGATATTTATCACCCTTGCAGAAGTCAGTGTTACAATTCCTCAAGCAATTAAAAGGAGGGATACCATATTGATCCAGGAATCCCATTTCTATGTATATTCTCAAAAGAAGTAGAAACAAGTACTCTGACATATATTGCAGCATTATTCACAACAGCTAAGGGAAGACACTGTACATAGTGGGATGTTCATCATTCATTCATTACAAATAGAAGCAACTTTGTGTTTAAAATAGATAATAATAATAGTGCTCTTAGGCATTAAGGTATTAATTAGTGCCATCCTATTATTTTGCATGCACAGGATTTTTATGTTATTTTAAAAATAGTTTGCATCTTGATCTTTACATAAGTTAACCTTTCGTTTTTGATTGGTGACAGAGAACATTTTGAAACTTGTGTGTGTGTGTTTTTGCGTGTTTGTGTATGTGTACTTTTGGTTTCTTATTATCCCACCCTTTTGTTGTTGTTGTTTTTTGAGATAGGGTTTCTCTGTTTATCTTTGGCTGTCCTGGAACTCACTCAGTAGGCCAGGCTGACCTTGAACTCTTAAAGATCTTCCTGCCTCTGCTCCCGAGTGCTGGGATTCAAGGAGTGTACCAACACACCCAACTCTTGCTACCCCACTTTGTGTGATGAATTAATGTTCTGACAACTTTGTCCTACGTGCTCTCAACCTTTGGGGTGATATAGTTTTCCCATGTTCTAGTTTATGATCAAGTCTTGTACAAACATTAATATAGATGTGTTCTAATTTCCTCTACTATTTCACTCCACCTTCCTTTTCAACTGTCTATTGACTGTCAAAAGAAGAGAAAGGAGGGCTAAAAATTGCCACTAGGTTAATTTGTCCCTACTAACCTGTACTTTAACTTTTGACTTTGTATAATCTGGTGCTCTGGTCCGTGTCATGACTGTCATGACCATCTTAAGAATTATATGTCTTTCAACACATGAAAAATTATTTGAAATTTTTATTATTTACATTTATTTATTGTGTGTTTGTGGGGGAGCTCATGTACCACAACATGCATGTGGATGTGGGGAAACCCTTGGTGAGTTGGTTTGCTCTACCCGCCATATGAGTGCCAGGGACTGAACTCAGATTATAAGATTTGGTGAGAAAAACTTTTACCTGGCTCCTCAACACATGAAAAATTTCCTCCTCTTCATGCCCTTCTCTCACAGTAGTCTGTTCTCTGGAAGGAAATTATTAAGTACTCCCACCTTTGGGTTTAGAAAGAGGTTAAGTGCCGCCTACTTGAAACATTGATGTTTTTCTATATTAAATTGTATTTTGAGGTTTCCTTAATTCATACTTGTGAGTTTTTATCCTGTTAAATTTTTAAATTTCTTGTTAACTTTTTATCATTTTTAGTATTCTGCTTTTATGTTTATAGATGTGCTCTTACTTGTCTTTCACCAAAAGAATTTCTAACAAATTTTATTAATTATCATCTGAGTGTTGCTGCTTGCTTCTCACACGCTCATTGTTGGAAATGCAGGCCCCAGGACAGTGCATCAGCCTGAGTGCAGCAGGGAGTTGTCCTTTGTAGTGGTGGAGTGTTCAGCTGTCTGCTGCCTGAGAGATGAATTACTGATGGGGTCAGCCTAGCTCTCGTGTCACCAAACTGAAAGAGGACATCTTTAAACCTTGATTGGCACAGTGAGTCATTCTAAAGCTGAAAATGTGACGTAAAAAGAAATCTCTCATTTGGTTCAAATTTTAATAGCTACCATTTGTGTACTTGGCATTGTCCCAGACTTATTTTTTTGTGGAATATCTTATTTTATCTTCCCAACATTCCTTGAGGGTAAGCCTTGTTCCCATTTTACAGAGGAGAAGTCACAATGTGAAGTGAAAAGGAATGAGGAGAGCCTACCTTAAATGAACTCAACAGACCCAGGATTAGCCCTGGCATGGGAGATTCCTATGGAGACATACACTCTCACGTAAGGAAGTAGCTCTAACATTCTAATAAACACAATTTACATTTCATGAGGATGAAAGTATGCAAAACATGCTATTATATCATGAAAATAAAGACGGCTGCCTCTATTGGCATTTAAACACATGCTTTTGGCCATGTATTACTCAGACTGGAGGAATGGACTCAAGTGGAGTATTATTTTTCAGCCAGGAAATTACAACTTTTGAAATACTTAACAAGTTTCATAGATATTCAACTCATTTCTGATTCATAAATAAGACTGTTTTCATTTTTAAAAGAGCCCATTTGCATAAATTTTAATAGATAACTTAGTACAGAAAATTACCAAATACAAACTTGATATGTTAAGAGATACTGTCTGGAGGTTTTGAAGGACAGTATGAAGTGAGGAAAGTAAATTCCCCTCTGTAATGATTTTCTGTCTCTTTAAGAG
>LOJH01039912.1:0-14737 GCA_001685095.1 Ellobius talpinus | reverse complement strand
AGAAGAATTCTGTTGTGGTCGTCATCTCTGCTGGCAGAACTGGCGCGCCACAAACAGATGCTGTTTCAGAGGTCCTAGGTGTGATCCTAGCACCCGCACGGTGCTGTTCACACCTGCCTGGAACTCGTTCCAGGATGTGCATGTGACACAGACATAGGTTCAAGTGTAGCACTGATACATACAAAATAAATAAATCTATACAAAATAAATAAATCTATTTTAAAATTTTAAAGTGTTCAAACATAGAGTAAAATAAATAAATCTTGAAAAAGAATAGCAACAATGCTTAGAGTCATCTCCTCTAGCATGATCTTAGTAAGTGGCATCTCAAGTCATAACTCAGCAAGCAGAAACACTATACACAGTGTGGAGAAATGAGAGGTGGTGGCACAGAGAACTTTCAGGGCAGTGAAGCTACTCTTGATGGTACCATGGTGGCTATATAATATTACACAACTGTCCATTCAAAGGAGTGACCTCTAAGAGGGAGCTCCCAAGTGAACTATAGACCTTGGGTAATGTTGGATCCATGCAAGTCTCATGGATTATGACAAGTAAGCCACTCTGGAGCTCGATGTTGATAAAGGAAAAGAAGATATGTGAACTCTGAACTTTCCACTCATCTTTGCTGTGAACTTATAACAACTCTAAAAAATCATGAACTTGAAAGTAGAAAAAAACTTACATGTAATATACTATCTTAAAACACAAATATTTATCTCCCAATATACCATATCTCATCACAATGGTAAAAGTATTGTATACACACAGAAATGAGAAAATACTTATGCACTATCCATCTAGAATGCTGGGTTAACGGGCCTGTCTGTTTCATTAACATTAAATCAAGAAAGAAAAAGCAGACATCCCAAAAGGCTGTGCTCAGGGTTTGAAATTTTCTTCTAAAGATACTGCAACCTTAATTATCTAATGCAAAACACCAACCGAGAGAGTCAATTCCAAAGGTAGAGGACATCCTTGTATGTACTTACTAGTAATGACAAGGCCTTACAGATCTCCCTCCATACTAGAATACTCATTTTTAATAAGCCTTGTAGCTCAAGTTCAGCGTAATGGATGGCAGGGGTCAGGGTCTGAGGAGACTGTGAGACTTCTGCTTGGAACACACCAACCAACAGCCAAGTACAAAGATATGCAGAGGATGTGCTGTATGAAGAGATGCACAAAGTCCCAGGAGCAACGGTAAAGCCCTCTTACTCAACACATCAGTCTCTGTTGCTATTCATTAGTCCCCTCAATATTTAATTGAATTCTAGATAAAAAGAACCATCTTGGGTCAGAAGAGATGACTTGAGAATTAAAAGTGCTTTCTGCTCTTCCAGTACTGGGGTTCAGTTCCCAGAACCCACAACAGACAGTTTGCAACATGGCACACACATATAGGCACATATTTAAATAAAAATCTTAAAATGTTAAAGAGGAGACAGCTCATGCTAGTGTTTCTGCGTGTGTTGTTTGTTTTAGCTTTCTGAGACAGGGCTTCACGATGTAGATCTGGCTCTGAACAACGGATCCTCCTGACCCAGCCTCTTAAATACTGGGATTACAAGTATGCACACACCTGACTCTCACTTTAATATTTCTGGATAAAAGTAACATTTTTCACCTCTAGTAAGAGCTTTCTAGTAAAAGTGCTAGAAACCCAGAAAGCTCTAATATTCACTGTTTTTCTTCAACTATATTCAATCTCAATATTAAAAATCTTCCAGCCCGGAAAATTGGTAAATAAAAGAAAAAGACTCTTCAAGTGTACTAGGGATTATGTCTGTAAAAAACAAACATTTAAGTACATTTCTGTTGATAATCTGAAATTGGGTAACCTTACATATAGGCCATCTTGGGAACAAAAATGGGATAGAGAAAGCACTTTTTCTTAAACCCTGGGAACAGCCCTACCTGTACTCCAGACAACACCAAGACAACACCCTGACAAATGAACAGTTCAGACACAAAGTTCCCAGGGGGTCACATGTGGTTTTCATCACTCATGGTTTTGCAGTTCCCAGAATGAGACAGCTTTTCCTTTATGCTGTTCATAAAATGAACCTTTTGTCTGTTTCCATACTTAACCCATGCCCAGGAAAGAGGTGAACTTTGACCCGCCTGCTTCAGTGTCCCAATGCTAGGATCACAGGTACACCTCATCACACCTGGCTCCAAACCAAATTCTAAACAATGTTCATATACTTTTACAGTTAAATTTTTTAATTAAAATTTTAAATAAAAACTAAAATTTATTTATGAGTCAAAATATACTACGGAAAAGAAACACTATGTTAGACTTTCCTAAGACCTGATAGTTTTTGAAGCCATAAAGATTATTTATATACTAAAATACTTTAACAAATGCATAGTTTCCAGCAGAAAAAATGGTCTAGGTTTCTGTGGTGATGACACTGTTTACCTCTGCCACTCTCTCTGCTCCGGTGAAAGGTCAAACACTGCCTGCCAAAAAAGAGAACACAGTCACTGACAAATCCCTTGATGTTCATATAGCACTAGCTTAAATGTTTTTCTATGAATAAGAAACAAACTTATAGTACTGCTAAGACATAGTCAAGATTTAATCTGTAATGTTTCATACAACGACAGCATAGAGAAGCTTCACTAAGGACAACTATCTTCTTGATATTTGCAGGAACAAACACAAGCTGACAATCAGAAGCACAAAATGGGTATTTTGGGACTGAAAACCACTCAAGCTCAGCATTGTTGAAACTGGAAACTAAAACTGAAAGGGTACCACTGGGGTTGGGGGAAGGAGACAGGTGACAGATGGGGCACAGCGTAAGTGGGAACCCAAGCACCGCAGCCCTTCCTCCTCCTCATAGGAAAGTTGCAAAACAAAACCATACACCTTTGCTGAAAAAGAAACCCCAAAAGCCCAATAAAATGAAAAACAAAGAACACAAAATTAAGACTAATAGTACACAAAGGCCACAGGGGCAAGGGAGAATGCTCAGCTGGCAACGCACTTGCCTTGCGAGCACGAAGACCTGAGTCTGCACCCATGCAAAGCAGCCAAGCATGCAGCATATGTGTGGAACCCAGCACTGCGGCAGACACGGTGGGTTCCCGAGACTAGTGGACTGGTCAGCCAGCCTCGCCTAGTGGCTAGGGTTCCAGGACAGTGAAAGAGATGCTTATTGCGAAAATCATGGTGGACAGCACCTTTCCCAATGACAACAGTCTAAGCTCAGGTCTCAACATGCAAGCACATGTGTCAGTGAGTACACACACTGTAAGCTACTAAAAAGCACTATAACTGAATATTCTAAAAACAGTATAAAATGCAAATGTCTCAATGTTTATTGGTAGCCGTTTTGATCCAAATCTGCAGATCACACTCTAGTATAACGGTATCTGAATTTATAAAGTAAAGTACATTTACTTACTCCATGTAAATTACAATAAGATAAACTTTGTTAGTGGAAAAATAGAGATCAAAAGAGGGGATTAGAGTTGCAATAATAATTATTTTTCTATCAACATTTCTACTTTAGGCATGCTTTATGGTCTTAATATGAACTATCTGCCTCGGGTTTCTAAGCAGAACCCAGGACCCCAGCTAACGGTATAACTGTGGAAGCCTGTAGAAACTCAAGGCAGTAAGTCACTGTGCTGGTGTTGACTTTAGGTGTCGTGGCTCTTTCCCGTCTCTGTCACCTGTCCACAAGGAATGAAAGCTCCTGTCGCACACTGCAGCATTCATGATGTTCTGCCCAAGTACAAGAGGCCAAGAAACCACGGCCTGAACCCTCTAAAGCTGTCAGCCAGAACCAACAGCTGCTCCCTCAAGTTGTCTCTGACAGGGATTTTGTCACAGGGACTTAAATGTAATGAAAACAAGCACAGACCAAAGACAAACACATTTTTTCTTTTTCTTTTTGGTTGTAAACTAAAGTTAACTCAGCAATCAGAACTAGTCCAGGGGTTTTCCTGTCTCAACCCAGTCAATGAACTGAACTCTAGTCTTCCTCCATCTTTGGTCATTATTCTGCAAATCTGCTTAGTGACAAGAAAATGAATTTTAAAATGAACACATAAACTACATGCCATGGGACCAGAGGGCCACATGCTCTTTATGAAGCTGTTTTAGAGCTAGTTCTGATCAGGTACCATTACAAGCGTACCTACCCTGTAATGTACTGTGTGGTGAGTCAGTTAAGAACAGCTTGTACTTTGAAACTAGTAAGAGTATCAGCACTGGAAAAGGTAAATGCCAATGAGATTCCCTCCGAGTGTGATAAGAAAGCCACAGCTCAGATGTTTTTAAAGATTTAGGCTTGGTGAAAGCAGCACAGGTCATAAAGTCCTGAGACAACTACAAAGTACAACTTCTAATCTTACGGCAAATACAAGAGGAAGGAACCTGACAGGAAGCAGCGACCTGAGCTATAACAGACACTAGAGACCTACCCAAAATGCCAGCTGCCGTTATTTCAAGCTTTTGATATTAGGTATAACTTTTCTCCATCACAAGTTTCTATAGAGAATTTAGATTACTTTTGAAATGAAAGGGAAAAAAATCAGATGTATTTCCAGCACAAATTTAAAAACCACATAAACTTACTGGTTCATAAGATAGACCATCTGCAGATGCAACCATGGTCTCTGCTAAATCCAGTACATCAGCTCCAACATCTGCATTAAAACAAAGTTTTTACATTCTGCACTCTGATCAAAACGACCATCTGCTATAAAACAAGAGATAACTTTTATTTGTTCAACGTTAAAGAGTAGCATTAATTATATAGCTTTTGTAGACAATATTCCAAAATTTCAGGATTTTTCTCATAGTAAAAAAGCTAAGGTTAATAAACTGGCCAGCTTGCTAAAATTAAACAGCCTCTAAGCACTAAAGATGCTGAATACAATTAATCACAGGAATTACTTTAAGGATTCAAAGAAATTATAAGGCAAATCTACTGAGACTTTTAAAAATACCAAACAGGAAATTTTACTTTGAAAGGCTAAAATTTTTATGGTATTCAAATATGGCATATATTCAGGATCTGTGCTAACTCAAAAGTTAGTCATAATGTATTTCCTTACCTCTTAAAACCATTAACCTAAAGAAAACTGAAACTGAAAAATGAGACTTTGTAACAGAACCCTCATCTGTCCCAGAGGGCAGGGTAAAGGTGTAAAAGGGTCGGGTGAAACAATGTAAGGTGGAGTGTGGATAGAAAGCCTGACTCCCCACACAGACAGACAGACTGACTAAATCACAACTGACTGCGAAAGCCTTGCTACGGTTTTCTTTACACTGTAGTCACGTTCAGAAAAGTCAGAGTTGACAGCCTGGTGGTGGCGGCGGTGTACTCACATTGACACTTCATGGCAACGGTAATGTCTATGTTGATTCTCAACTTGCTGAAAGAGAAAAGGGCAGCCGTCAGTACCTATCAATCAGCAAAACACGAGAAATGAAAATCAACACACCTACGAAAAATGTGGATTTCAGGCAGGAAAACACAAGTTAGAACTTAACTTGCATTCCTTAAAATCAGAACAAGAACATTAAAAAAATTCTCTTTTGTGTGACCCTCCTGATGTGGTTATGGGGAACTGAACTCTGATTCTCTGCAAAAGAAATGAGAACTCTTTAACTGTTGAGCCATCCCTCTGGGCTCCTAAACATTTCTGCTTCTCCATGTTTAACAGTCATCTTTGTTAATAGCGACTCCACAGCCAATAATCCCAAGAAACTAAAGCTCGCCTATTTAAATTTCAGATAGAACAGTCCTTTAAGGACATGAAACCTGACCAAGAAGAAGGTATTCCAAGTTTTTTCTTCCATTTATCATAAAAACCATACATCACACATTATGTTGGGTGTCCTACAGTGCCATTTCTTTACTGTGGAATAGAAAGTAGATGCTTCAGGTTCAAGCATACATGCCCAACAGAAAACAGCCTGGGTCAGGACAAATGAGAGCAAACTACCAGGAAAGCATCTGATGCTTATGGATTTTACAGCCCTTTCACTCTGAGATGGGCTCTCACTGGGCAGCCTTGGCTGGCCTGGAATTTATGTAGATCAGGCTGGCCTCGAACTCAGAGATTCATTTGTTTCTGCCTCCTGAGTGGGGGATTAAAGGTGTGTACCACCATAACTGGTTTTACATGGCCTTTAAATAATAGTCAACCAATGCTTTGTTTTCAAATGACTAGTTCATATAAAATTAACTTTCAAATAGAATTAACCATTATGTGGTGGTTTGAATGAGAAATGTCCCCAGTTTGGTGAGGTCTTGCTGGAAGAAGTACATTACTGGGGGAGGGCTTTGAGGGTTTTATGCAGCCTACTCCCACTTCTGCTCATTCTCTTGTGTTAGCTAGCTCCGGCAGATATGCCATGCCTTCTCTGGTATTATGGACTCTAGGCCCTGGAGCCACAAGTCAAAAAATCCTCTTTCTTCTACAAGTTATTTTTGGCCAAGGTATTTTATCAAATCAACAGATAAGTCACTAATACACATTACTAATAGGAGAATGGCATAAACACACTCAGTTCTGTGCTTCTTATCAAAAGGAATCAAATTTTTTTCAGAGCATCATAGTCTTAAAATTGTCTGGAACTCTAACCCCTGATATCAGTACATGTGAGGCTCAGGGAGAGCTGGAAGAACCAGTGGTGGAGGCCAAGAAGACAGGTTCCTGATCTACCCAAGACCACAAAGAAAACCAAGTGTTTCAATGATGCTGAACACAAAGGAAGTAAAAGCAGCACTCAGGTCCTAAGAAGTCACCAGCACCCTGAAGAGTAACAGATGAGGGCTATTACAGGCAAAGACACCGAGGCCAAACAAGAATTAGCTGCATGACTAGCCCAATGCTATGCATAATTCACAAACTGCGAGTTATTTAGCTCATAAGCCCGTGAGAAAAGCCCTACACTTACTATTTCTATTTTACAGAACAGAAAATCAGAGCACACACAATACAGAGGTAATGGCATCCTGAATTGTGTACATGATATAGTCATAGCAGAGCTGGGATGTAAACGAAGGAAGAGTAGACGTATCTCTCTGCCCACTATCTGCAACCCATCAGAAACATCCAAATGAAGCAATGGAATGACTGTCAAGCTACTTTTGTCTCTTAGTACTTTGTCTTCATGGGTTTAAAAGTTCAGCTTAGCTTAGGCATGACTGCCACCACATCCACAGGCTTAGAAAAAACCATGTTTCTAGGTGGGTTGTTTTTGTTCTGGTTTAGTTTTTTCTTTGGAGATGGTAAATAAGTGCATAATGAACCTGCTTTAGGATTTAAACAGTATTTAGATGATTCTAAAATGCTTCAATTAATATAAACAACTAATGAGGATTTCCAGTGCTATTTCTTCAAAACTAAGATAAACCAAAACCAAACCAAATCAATGGATAGTTTAAAAAGATGTTGTTTTTTAAAAAGTGCATCTAAGGGTATCAAGAAGAAAAACTTGGTTACCTAGAAAAATCCTTGTCTACTTCATATTCATACTTCATCCAGGTATCTTGATACACTGAGAATTCCATTATTGTTAATAAAGCCATAGTGGTAAATGCTATTAAAGAAACTGAGGAATCAAAAAAAGAAAAATAGAATTAAAATAAAAAGGTAAACAGGTATCTTAAGCAGGATTAAAATGAGGTTTAAAAAAAGGAAAGTGTTCAACATGAACATTATTTGAATAAACAGTACAAATGATTTCTCTTAAAACATTACAGATGTTTTAAAACAGCTTAGAAATGAAAGCATGGAGCACAAACAGGAACACAGACATCTGTGTCCTGAGAAGGAGCTGCTTGCCTTCAGTTTCAACAGTGCCTAACAACAGAAGATAAAACTTTACATTAGCACAAGGTGTGTAGTGCTCACAGCAGTCACAGACAGAATAAGTAATAAAAAATAAGCATGCTGACAACACCGACCTAGAAACACTTCCCTCATTATTAAGAAACACGTATGTGCTTATAATGCAACTTAAAACAAACAAACTAGGTCCTGAGATGAAAAATCAGATGAGCTCTCTAAGACCGTAAAATACTTCCACCTACTTTGCAATGTCCTAAATATATTACTGTATTGCAAATTAAGTAGACACCTAGTTGTGAGAACTCGCTGACCAGAACACGACACAAGGCAAGCTGTGCAGCAGAGCAGGCTCTCCTCACGCTCTTCACTCACGGGGTCAGAACTAGCAAGCTGTTTTACTGAACTTTATTTTATTTACTTGGGTTTTTTGTTTGTTTGGGGGGTTTTGTTTTGTGGGGTTTTTTTTGCTTTTTGGTTTATTTTGTTTTGAGCCAGAGGCTCAAGAAGTCTACAACTACTTGAAGCTAGTCTACAACTGGTTACGTAACCAAAAATGATCTTGAAGTTGAGGTCCTCCTGCCTCCACCTCCTTAGTGTTGGGATTACAGGTATGGGCCACCATGCCCAGTTTATGGTGCTGGGGTTCAAAACCAGAGCTCCACACAGGCTAGGCAAGCATTACCAACTGGTTATATGCACCTTTCATTACATATTTCTCTACCCAATGACACTGCAACAGCATATGACTGTTATCTTATTAATTCACCACAGGGGAAAAATAATAGGAAGTATTATAGGTAGAGACTTTTCCTATACTTTATCACTTTATTTAACAAATGCTCTAAGCACTTACACATAGAAAGTTACATAATACATTCACCCTAGCAATATCAATACTAACATCCTCACTTCACGGAAGAACTAAGGCAGATGAGGACTTTCTGACACCAAGTCTTTACTGTCACCCAAGGCAGAACCGGAACAGGGCTGTGCCGGCAGCCTTTCCTAACTCCCTCCACTGTCAAGTCCATTTATATTAAGAATATAACATATAATATGATAAGATGTATAATCTATAAACACAGCAACACACAGCTGGAACAGCACCACAGGTAAACTGTACTACCTGACCACTAACATGTAATAAACACTGCCAAAGGCACAGAGGCACCGCCAGGAGCTACAGAGAACACAGATAGCTAAAGCAGAGCCATTCGGCACAGGATGAGCAGTTCCAAAGCCACCGTAAGATCCAGCGGTGAGGTCGTCCCCATGACCAGCGCCCACATGTTGGTGATCTACTGACCAGAGTCTGGAGTGAGCTCACCTGTTCCCCCACTGGCTGATGTCTCCACATAGCTATCAGGAACCTTGGGAAAGGCGTCTAACTCTTTCACCAAACTTAAGGTTTTTTTCCGATTCAGTCGCCTCATCTTCAGATAAACCTTCCTCTTCCTTCATATAGTCATGCTAAGGAACAAAGAGGTAAATGAATATACGACCAATTTTCTCAGAAATCAGCATTCTCAACTCTCCTTGACAAAAAAAAATACTGCGCCCATTTTTACCCTCTTCTCCATTTTCACTGTCAAAATTATGAATGAAAAGCAATATACAAACACAAATTAAATAGAAAAACATTCAAAAGTGGGAAACAGTCACATTTTCACATTTAAATTGCTCAAATTTAAATGTTAAATTTTAACATTTAAAATGTTTATTTTGTATTAAGTTGACAAATTATATATACATATGTATAACTATATATAATTTCCATATATATGGAAAAAGAAGTTATAAGGCAACAAGAGCTGTAACTTCTCAGATACTTATAATATTAGCAACACAGGTGCTTCTCAGTGTCCATGGGGATTTATGACTGATTACACAGTCATAAAGACACAGTGCTCACAGCATTTCCTCAGGGCTTGCAAATGGTCCCAGCACATATTCTCAAACATTTTAAAATCATCTCTAGATCACCTACAAAACCTAAGCAGAAACCTAAGCCAGGCCCCACCATCATTCATTGTATATGACATCTGTGGTGTCTACCTGTGCATCTGCCCATGCATGTACACATGTACACATGTACATGTGCATGTAGAAGCCAGAGATCAATGCTAAGGATTCTCACCCATATTCTCACTCCCCGCGCATGAGTGTGTGCTTGGCGTGCATGCATGCATGAGCACATGTGTATGCGAGAGAGAAATTTTCTTCATGATAGTCTCTTGCCTTGACCTAAGAAATTCAGCATCACTCAAATCTCAAAATCATAAACTGAAAAGTCAACTGCTTCAAAACCCAAGACTTTGAAAGTGGACATGATGCTCATTTTCCCTCTAGATTTGGATTCCTCCTCATCTTCATGTCAGCTGCGATCCCTCAGAAGACTCTCCTTGCCTTCTACTACAGATTTCTGTCCCAGTAGTCCAACACTGAACTACTTCACCACTGGTTTTCTTCCACTTTCTTAATGATTGACAGTGCATACCAAACTGCACAAGCCTAAGAAAATACAGGTTTGCCTTCAGACTTAGACTCTTCCTAAGTTTCTCTGTTTGCTTTCTTCCCGGGGCACAGAAGGCCCTTACTAGGTACATTAGTCTCAATGGCCATAACTTGTGCTTTGCTTCACTCCCTGACTAAAAGAATCAACTATTAACAGCATCAGATGGCACATTATCTGCCCTGAAGTCCTCGAGTCACTTCCCACGACACAGGAGTCAGGCCATCCAACATGGCTGCAGAACCCTCCACAGACCACGTCCACCACATTCCGTGTCTTCCCTTTGAGTTCCAGTAACACTGAGAACCTTTCAGTGCTCTGCTTTCTGCAGCATTAGTTCCTTGTTGTCTCCCCCAGTCCCATGTGACTGACTCCACTCACTCTTCTGGGCCTGTGTACCTACAGCTGGTTCTAGCCACTAACTGCGTATCCTGTTTCCTCCACAGGACAGTCAAAGGAAGAACCATGCCTAACTTCACCTTTGCAAGGCCAATGCCTGACACAGCAGGCAGGTAAGCCTTAAGAGATGGAAGGGAAACCTCCATAGCAGCACAGACTCCAAACCCAAACTGCCATATTTGGGCAAATGAACATTTTAACCGCTGCCTAAGAGGAATGGTTCTGTTTTGTTCACTAGCTGTTTTGTACAGCTTTAAACAGTGGCTGTAAATGGTGAAGAAATAAATAGGGGATTCTACTTTCAAAACTTAAGTATAATTTTCAAAGTATGATTTATAAGTAAAGCTCCTTTTAAATTATACCAAGACACTATGGGAAGTAGCTGTTAGTCTCTCAAACTCCAAGAACACAATCTATGCATTTCCCTTCTCTTGAGCCAGACAGTACAGCCCACATGGCCACCACCCAGTCTCAGGTCTCCCCCGCAACCGTTTCCTAGGATCACCATTGTCGAAGGAAGCAGGCTACCACTCGGCTTCTCCTGTACCATTCCTGCAAGCTCACTAACGACTTCCAAGAATCCCATTCCATTTCAGGCACTTGTCGCTGTATAAACCATTGTTGTGATACGAACTAGTTATCCAATGCTTAAAAAATCCCACCAAGCTGCTCTATGAAATCCTACTTCCTCATGGTGTAATTCCCATTTAATACTTCATCCCGAAGACACTCAGGGTAAAAAATTTACGTGTTCTTAATCATATTTGGCACCCCACCGCTTCTCTTTGAAGTCTACCTTCCCCTAATAATAGCAGTTAGACATACAGAACTAACTTTCATATTAAGTACCATTCAATACACTTGACATATGAACTTACTCTTCTATACCGCAGATGCCACTTTGATTCCTTCTCATAAATAAAAACAGTAATACATTTTTCCCAGGAAGTACAAGTGGCACTATGCAGAACAGGGATTTGGTCCCATGCAGCCTAGCTGCAAAGTTGGCTCCAAATTCCAGTGCCCCTGTCTTCAGTTCTTGTTGCCAACTTCTATGAGTATCTAGGTGCACAGGTGCATCCAAGACTGCCCCATGGCCTCTACACCTGAATCAGTCAGTACTTGTCTTTTCCCCCATTCTACCACCATCTGATGTCTCCAAAGGCACTGTACACATGTGGTGTATACACACATATGTAGGCCAAACACCATTCACATTGAGAAAAAAAAGATGCAGCAGATAGCAGGGTTTTTTTGCTTTGGATAGCCTTATTTAGTAAAATTAACACTAACTTTATCTATTTCCATCTTCAAACACAGCCTTTGATGGCATTATTCTTGTATACAGTCTCTGCACGATCTTTCTGTTCACTGATAAACACTGTATGGACACTTTAGTGATCTCTAATACCACTTCTGGTTTCTCTGCTGTCTCTCCTAAGCTGTCCTTTAAAAACGTAACAAAAATTAAACCTCACGGATACAGTGGTGGCAACTAAGAACACTTGAACAACTGCTTAAGAACTAAGAAGCCTCTTCATGTTGAAACAGACACCAACACTCCTGAAAGCAACATACAGTCCATGTCACCATTGTATCCACTGACTATAATGAGAATAAAATACAGCACTCAGAAAACTTCATACAGTCTGCTCAATTAAGTTTATTACTTCTGAAAACAAAAAGGAAAGAATTTATTTTGGAATGAGACTTATCTTTTTAATTAAATTTAAGGGGAGGGAGACCATGTCATGGCACGTGTGCGGATGCTAGAGAACAACCTGCAGGCATCAGTCCTCTCCTCCTACCGTCTGCGTCCTGGGGATGAAAAGCAAGCATCAGNCGGGGGGGGGGCACCTGTACCCGATGAGCTACTCACTGGCGCAAAAATGTATCTCCTATTATCAATGTTTCACGAGTCACCTGCTATTTATAACGTGCACTTCTCAATGAGAAACAGTTAAAAGATTAAGCATTACAACTGCACTGTGGAATGAACTGAACTATGTCTTCAAAGATATATGTTGAAGTCCTGGGCCTTGCCACTTGTGAAAGAACCTTATTTGGAAATATTCGGAATCTCATTTGGAAATAATCAGAGTGCATTAGGGTGATCCAAAAAAAAGGACTGGTATCCTTTCAAGAACACATGGTGAAGGCCCCATTACAGAGAGAATGTTAGGAAAGCAAGGAAGCATTCTGTCTCACGCCTTCAGATGAAGCAGGACCGTTCCTACACCTTGGTTTTGGAATTTGAGTCTTGAAAACTGAAAAGAATAAATTTCCACTATTTTAAGTTCCTAGTTCATAGTCAATAGATTTAATCCCTAAGTCTCTTAGTGATAAAAAGTTCACTGGGAAGACAAGTACTATGTGGCATGAGTTTTGTGATCTGAACCAAACTATCTTCTAGGAACTCACTAGCTGTTACGACAAACTGAAGATCCTCGACTTCTCAGAATTCCTTTCATATTGTCATCTAAGAGGGTAGGTACACGCGGGCTACGCCAGCTATTAATCAAAACAGAAGTGAGGTTTTAAAAAATATCATTTTCAGAAGAGATTTGAGAAGCATTTCTAGACAGGATGTGAGCAAGTGTGAGCGTACCTGAGGTTAGTGGATAATTCCACAAACTGAAGATGGTGTACTTTAACAGCGTAAATGTTAAGAAAAGAGACTACCGACAAGAGACATTCCAACAGGAGTTTCGAAGAGTCTGGAAGTGCTTTCCAGCAATAGGAAGTTAGGACAACAGCAGCTACTCAAACGAAGTTCACAAGATTAAAATAAGGAGATACAAACAGAAAATGTCTACAAAATAAATGTTCTCCAGGAGCAAGAAAATGAGTTAACAAAGTCTGGATATAAACAAGACTGGATGGAGAAGAGGAAAGACAAATGTGTGCATTACTAAGAGGGTAGCAGTTCTCCAAACCAAGGAAGACAAGTGTTTTAGAGTTCTTATTAACCATATCCCCCACTCCTCCAACGTTAATGAACTTCAGGGGTTAGAAATAAACTCTTTCACAGGATCTCCTTCATTTTCTACTGTGCCCAAGTAAGCAGGCCACAGGAAACTTCAGGAGTCAAAACATGTTAAGTAACAAAAACTAAGAGCAGTATGGTAGGTACTGTTCTAAATACTTCCATGACTTGAAATATGTACCCTTCCCAACTCTTCATGAGATAAGTAATACCTTATTGTTCTCATTTAACTGATGAGGAAACTGGGCCGCAGGAGTCAAATGATAAAGTCTCTGGCATTAAAACACAGAATTGAAATCTAGAAAACTATTCAATAGAATTTGTATCACACAAAGTCTAAAACTAACTTCTCTTTAAAAATGAATTATCATTTAAATGACTAACCCCGCTGAAAAATAGCTAATTTTTTTCTAAATCTATGTTGCTCTTGTTCTAGAGTACAGTGACTTCCTCTCAGAGACCTCTTATCTTGCCATATTTCTGTAACGTTTACCACGGAGCTATTATAATACTCAGTAATGTCGTGAAGTTTACTATCAGAAAGCAAGCTTCTCCTCCTCCAAACCCTCACTACCAAAACATGGAACTTCTATGTCTCAGGATCCTCCTCTCTAAAGTGGAATAGTAATAATAACTTAAGGCAACTAATAAACAAGGCAGGCAAATAACTCCTCCGCAATCCAGCAGACTCGTTTCTTTAGACGCATGAGGTGGAAGAACCGAAATCCGGAATTACAACTTCAAGCCAAAGAACAAAAAAGTCTATTTTTAACTGTCTTTAATTGCTTCCGAAAACCTACCTCGCAGTATCGGAACAGCTGTTATCTGCCTACAGTCTGCAGGGCACTGAAAACCACACATAAAGTTAATGAGACGTTAGCTCAGGGAGCTGTCAGGTCCCTTCTACCGACACCCACGGCAGTCCTGGAGCAGGAGCCGAGCCATGCCCTCCCCTCCGGACAACGGGACACACGCAGAGACACACGCACACCACCTGCCTCGGCGTCTGCGCCCGG
>LOJH01039911.1:0-12202 GCA_001685095.1 Ellobius talpinus | reverse complement strand
TAAAAAGTATTGTTATCTCTGCTGCACACACACACACACACACACACACACACACACCCAGCCTGTAGTTGCTGTTTCCCCTACCAAATTGAATGGCTACAGCTCCTTGTTTACACTGGAAGGTGAGTTGACCTGCTATTTAAAATGTAAAACAAAGTGTCCAAGCTGCCACAAGCATTTTTAACAGACTGAACAAGGGGGAGAGTAATTGAAAGTGGGCAGAGAAAGCAATTAATTCCACGGCTCATCAAATCACTAAGTCCCCCTGCTATATTGCTGTAATTTTATGATTTGGAAACAAAATCCACAACATATTCAAAAAGTTTCCTTTCTATAAAGTAAGCACACAAGACCCCATCTGGTCTTTTAGAGTAATTAATATATTGACAGTTAAATCAATTGCTATGCTTATAGGGTAGTCTCACGAGTTACTTAATAATTAAGAAATCACTTTACTGAATGTAGTGGTGAATGCCTGTAATATCAGAGCTCAGGAGACTGAGGTAAGAGTAAGTTCCTGGCCTGCCTTGATTACAGTGAGTTCAAGGCCAATGTGGGCTACATAGTGAAGCACTGTCTCAAACAAACAAACTAGCACATGAATAGTTAAATAAAACTTATTACAATCTTTCTTTGCTTTAAACATTGTGACACATGATAGGAATGCATTAGGGAACAAGACAAGGTGTCTCTCTGTTGAAAGGAGGCCACTTGTTGTTTCCCAGCTGCTCAGATCCAAAATAATCACAGAGAAACTGTATAATTAAATCACTACTTGGCCCATTAGCTCTGGCTTCTTATTGGCTACCCCTCACATCTTAGTTTAACCCATTTCTAGTAATCTGTGTATCGCCATGTGGCTGTGAATTACCAGGTAATTCAGCTCCGGCGGGGCTACATGGTTTCTTTCTGACTCTGCCTCCTTTCTCACAACATCAGTTTAGTTTTCTCCACCTATCTAACACCTATTAACAGGCCAAAGCAGTTTCTTTATTCACCAGTGGTATTCACAGCATACAGAGGGGAATCCACCTCATCTTTCCTTGGAGCAAGCTAGTGTGCATGAGGTTACTCTATTTCTAATTTTACCAGGCAATGATTGTGGGTCAGAGCTGGACAGAGAAGCTCTCACAGGCCACCTCTTTCACTATTATAGCATAAGGCCACCCAACACAGTACACCAAAATGTGGACCTTATTTCTTGGTGACACTGCTGTTCTGAGAGTTCCGAGGGGCCTGTGAAAATGGAGCTAACTGAGAGGAATGAGATTAGAGTCCACTTCCCGAGTGCCTGCTGTCAGAGCCCTAAGGAGTCATCAGTCTAATGCCTCTGGATTTGATACACAAGCTAGAGGCTTCAAGAATAAAAAGTCCACCCACAGAAAGAGGGTAGTCAAACAAAATCCTGATTATAAGTCAGATTTAGCAGAAATTTCTTTGGAGAGACGAGTGGACCTGCATTTTTTCTCTTGAAGACCCTTTCCCTTTATTGATTGAAAGTGAACAGTTTTCCAATGGGTTATTATCAAAGATACAAAGGAAAAGATTTTTTTATTGATTCAAAAGCATGAAAACCAAATGAGAAGAATAATAATCCAATTAAGTATTCAATCGTTTAGCATGCGAGTTATACATACTAATACACAGGGAAGATGAAAATGGGGTCCTTTGGCTGTTGAATGGCTGATTTAATTTGTCCAGAAACTAGCTTTCTATTTGACTGATGTGTACTAATGACCAAACTATTTAACCTCTAAAAACAGGGACTATTACCACTGCGTGTCTCCTAAGATGCCTGAGAGAAACAACTGAGCAGAAATATGAGGTGCTTAGAAGCTAGGTTTGCAGGCACCAAGTACCCATTAGTGGGTTGTCCTGCATACCCAACAGCATTTGCAGCCTGAAGGAACTGCAACTGTCAACAGACAGGATAAAGCCAATGGTGATATTCTGCTCTTAACTTGAAGCTGAGGTTTTAAAGGGAACAGCACATGATAGGTACATAAACTTTTCTTCATCAATCCCAGACCTTGCTTCTATATCTTCAGAACTAAACCAAGATGATTTGTTGTGGGGAAGGGGGTCACTGGGATCAAGGGGATGGGGTAGAATATTTTATGGAAGATGAATCTGTGGGAAGTCTTTATTATTTAGGCAGAAAAAGAAAGGAGCTGTCTTTGAGTGACAAGAGAGAAATGGTATCCAAATCTGGACCTAGACAGGGGATCCAGCATAATTCACATCCTTGAGACTTGATCAACAAGGATGTGAGTACTAAAAAATTTTTCAGAATCTTTTGGTGAGAGTCCTGCCTCTGTATCACCTGGAAGACACAAAAGCCACAGAGTGAAGCTGGTCTCTGAGTAAAGTCCTGAGTTCAAGTGTCTACAGGCAGTGATGTTGCTGCTTTTCACAGTTCTGGGGTCCGCCGTGCTCAAAGCCAGAAGACATCCGGGAACAGACTCATCCAATGACTGTGGAGACCCCTGTGCAACAAGGAAGCTGTAGTGCAGGTAAATTTCCATTGCATACAAATGTCTAGAAGCATTGGTTAGTAACAGCCAACATGATTAGCCACTGTAAGAAAGACCTGGTGTCTTAGAACTTCTCCAGAATACTCACTTAAAAGTGGCTATATGGGGACAGTGAATGGCTTCACACACATCCTTAAGATTTTTCCAGTCTTCACACAACCTATTTGGGAATAAGGAAAAAGACAGAAGTCAAGGATGACAGAGAGACATTCATTAAATGGGTCTTAAACTTGGCAGGCAATTTCTCCCAATGAACCTAGGATAAATAGAGCTTTGTGTTAGGAAACCATGATCTCAAATTGAGTGGTTTCTAATAGGGATGTGGGTTCCCCATTATTTCCTTGCCACGGGTTGCTATTAGGAATAATTGTCATCAGAACAATTGGGACAACTGTGTTTATTCTTGTTGGAATATGATTAAACCTGACCATGAAAATAGAAAGGGGTCATCTGTGGGGAAAGAGAAGACAGATCTGAAGAGAGGAGGTATTGGTGATATGAATCAAGGGAGGGGATAATAGGAATGGAATTTTAACTGGGTAGAGGGATGAGGTGGGAGGGCAGAAGGGGGTGGGGAATGGATAACTAACACTAAGGATATCTAGAAAAGGCAAGTGGAAGCCTATTAATTTGTAAGCTTCATATATATGAATATGTATATTCATATTAAAGAGTTTCATTGGTGGTACCATACACAGAGGATGATGCTCTTCCCAGAAGCCATAAGTTACAAGCTAAAAAGACCAGTGTCAGGTATGGTGGCTCATGAGTTGTTTGTAGGGGTGTCCTAGAGAACCCTAAAAGTCCTAAACAATATGGAATATTGCCATTGTCTTGGGTTGCCCACCAGGACTTGATGGTAAGACTCTATTTCTGATGCCACCACACAAATTTTTTTCCACAGGATATAGAGAAATTGACTTGATACTGACCAAGAAGCACCTTATTTACTCTCTAGCTTGGATAGCACTGGAAGGTGCTATGCAGGTATCTTGGGGAAGGTGTTAGCCAACAGTCTAATCCAGATATGACCCCTGTCTAAGTTAGTGATGACCACAAAGGCAAGACATTCCCATGGGTGCAATAATAACACAGTTATTATAGGGAAACTGATTCCTGATTGGTCCATTCCATAGGAAAAAACAAATGAATGATACTATAAATCTAGATAAGAAACTATGGTTGGGAATTCATCAGTCCTGGGGATGAACATAGTATTAATAGTTTGCTAAATCTGCATAGTGTCAAAGTGCCCTGTAGATGAATACCTCTCTACCTGTAGGTTAGTGAAGTTCTCAACCCTTATCAGAGGCATTTCTCTGTGCAGTGGAAATCCATGGATTCTGGACAAGAACAGTCTTTTCTTTAAGGGTGTGGCCCCTAGTAGGTTGATTACACTCCACTGAATGGTCACGAGGGTGTGTGCAGTACAAACTGGATTGTTGCTACTAAAAAAATTTAAAGAGAGGACAGCTTGTCACCAAGGCAGAGAACAGGTATCTGGGAACTGCACAGCAGTACATGGGACATCCATATCATCTATACCCTTTCCCCATCATAAAATTGGGGACGGACATATTGTAAGAGCCAGCGGACAGGGAGGACTGAAATGATATAGTGTTTTCTTAACATGACAGAACAACTGTACTCATGATCTTGCAAGACCTACACAAGATCAAACTGGTTAACATTTCAGCTTAGAAAGGGACAAGCTCAGGAACTCCCATCCCTAGCTGAGGAGCCATTCACAATAGATGGCTTCTGGGCAAGAACAGTTTTTTCTTTAAGGGTGTCGTCCCTGGTTGGTTAATTACACTCCATTGAATGATCCCATATTCACGAGGATGTGTGCAATACACATTGGACTGTTGATACTAAAAACAAATTTTAAAGAGAGGACAGAATTGGTGGTGGTTGGTGGATTTGAGGAGTAGGAGGGAAGATTGTGAGGCAAATGAGATCAAAATATCAATGTCCATGTGTGAAATTCTCAAAGCATTAATACAAATATTGCATTAATTAATTAATACTGGAAACTTTATTTCCTCTTCCCCAGTAAGTGTCTTCCAGTTCTGGTGAGTCTTACTATGCAGAGCCTAGAATGGTCACTTTTAAGCCGCTAAAGATGGTTTTGTACATGTAGACCCAATACCAAAAGTTCTACACAGAGGCAAATAATCCTCCAACAGAGATTTTTGGTTCTCTTAGAATTTTTTTTTTTTGCTTCTTACAGTGTGACTAACTACTGCTTGGAGAAAGAGGACCATGAGTTGAGAGCCATTTATTTTTATCTTATCCCCAAATTACTAATTGTTGCTTTTGTACATTATACTTCCCTTTTATAACTTCCCTTGAGGGAACAAGAAAAAGACCTTAGGCTCTTAGAACTTGCAAAGAACTTTAGAAATTCTGAGTTAATTGTGAATGTGTGTGTGTGGGGGGGGTGGTGTGTGTAAGTGTTCATGTGCATGTATCTTTGCCCAAGAGCTGTTCACTTTTAAGTTTTTTTGACAGTATCTCACTGACCTGCAACTGATTACAAAGGTTAGACTCTCTGATAAGCAAACCCCAGGGATCATCTTGTACCTGCCTCCCCAGTACTAGGATTTTTTTTAACACATGCAATGACTCAGCCTTTTTTTTTTATATGGGGCTGGGGATTGAATCCAGATCTTTCTGCTTCTTTAAGGTGAGCATGTTACTGACTGGGCTCTCTCTTCTCTAGCCTTGTGTTCTGGTTTAGCTTCATATGTAAAGTGTGACTGGGGTGGCAAGTACCTCTTGGTTTACTACTTGCTGACACCATTTGCTAGCTTGTGGCACAACCTTCTGATTCCAGTCCAGAACACAAATTTGGGTGTATGTTTGGAGGTCTTAAAAATGTAGCTGGTACACTTCCAGGGTCGCCATGAGGTGTGGCCTTCTGCACATGGGTACTTATTCTGCATAAAAAGCACCTAATAATGCTTAGCCTACATCTTCTCTTACAGAAAACATTATGGACAATGTTGGCCAACTTTTCTGAGCGTTTGAATTTGTCATAGTTGCTCTTGGTTGGAAATGTAACACACCTGGGAAGAGGAACCTCAATTAAAGGATTGCCTCCATTAGATTGACCTGTGGACATGTGCATGGACTGTTTTCTTGACCACTAATTGAAGAAGAAGGGTCCAGCCCACTTTGGGCAATACATCCTGAACAGGCATAAGAATATACCTGGATATAGAGGGGAAGCAAACCAATAAGGAGTGTTCTTCCTTCATCTCTGCTTTATTTCCTATCTTGGTTTCCCTCAGTGATATACTATGGTGTAACCTGTAAGTCAAATAAACCTTTTCCTCCCTAAGCTACTTGTACTCCTGGTGTTTATCACAGCAACAGAAAGAAAATTTAGCAAGATCCCCAAGAAAACAAGCATTAATTACCATTGATTGAGTCAAGTTGATTCCAGTTTTAGAACTGGATGAAACTTGGAGGGAAGAATCTGGTTTCTTTCTGAATAGGGAAAGTGGCTTGACTGATAGATTTCCAGAGAGCCAACTTGACTGCAGAAAGAGATGGGCTTCCAGTTGAGAATTCCCAGGTTTTATTGGACTAGTGTGGAAGTAGATGTTAGAGATGCAGGAGGTTAATGCTCTGTCCCAGCCTGGGTGTTCTGCAATGACTTCCTTCACAGCATGTTCATTTGAAGAATAAAGAGGTCTTTATGGTTACTGGGAGTTTAATGAGGATCACAATGGTCCACAGATGCTTGCAGCAGCATTTAAATAACCCATAACCCCTCTGTTTATCACTAGGGGGAACCTGCCAATTTTTAGGAATTACAAACATTTCTTCTACATAACGTTACCATTTCCACAGCCTCTTCCAATGATTCCCTTCCTCCAATATTGCAAGGTATAAATGGCAGGATGTGTGATGCTATGGAAACGACCTCTGTTTAATCTATTACTCAAACACAGGAAAGATAAGACTGGAGATTATACTCACCAGCAGACAGCTTGGTGAAGAGTTTCCCACCCTCATCTGCAAATATCTTCTCTTTCTAACCATTTAGACTATGGAAAAATTTTTGAGGTATTGTGGTATTGGAAAGCAAATGAGGTTCTAAATGTTTTCTAGAAGATTAAAGAACAGGATGGAAAAGAAAGGTCAGAGATGTGACTGAAGCTAATGTACATCAGCTTCTTAGACCCCATCTTCTCTCACGCCTTCTACACTTTAGTTTGCGTGAGCATCAGAATCGCCTGCAGGACCTACTGGTTGCTTTGCCATGCATTGCACTTGCAGCCTATAGGTCTATGTGGTAGGGTCTGAGGATTCCTGTTCCTCCTAAGTCCTGTGGGAGGTTAAGGTTATTGGTCTAAAGACAAACTTGAGAACCACTGTTTCTAGTATTATTGAAAGCATTTTCGCCACAATAAAAGTAAACATATGGCCAGTGACATGGTTCAGCCAGAAAGGGCTACCGTGCCTGAGGACACGAGTTTGATCCTTGGGACTGTATTACCCAACATCCATCTTTGGAAGCCCCCCTCCCCCTGGGAGTTGCCTTGGTCTGGACTCCACCTATGGGAAAGCCCACCAAGCAGTGACCCCTCCCCAGGAATGGTCAGGATCACTCCCACAGACTGTTTAGGCTGCTGCCCAAAAAAGGAACACGTGGTCTCAGGTTTAGCATGATCTCCCCGCTCTCTCTTTCCCTCACCATGCTCCTGTCCACCTGGGAGCGCTGCATTAAACGTGGGCATCTTTTATTCGGTCTAATTTGGTCTATTGGAATTATTCGCGTCAGTGGAGAAGCTCGTCTTAAGAATAATCCTAACGGGGACCTTCTGGTAAAAGGTAGAACCATCCCCTTCAAGTTGCCATCTGACCTCTACACATGCTCACATACATTCACATAAACCCACACAAATAGATAATGCATGTGTAAAAGTATTTTAAAATGCACATGCTATGAACTTTAGTAATTTAATCATTTCCAGCTACAATTTAGTGGCATCAGCTGTAATTGTATTGTTGTGCAATTTTCACCACCACCTGTCTCCAGAACTTATCATTCCAACCTAAAAATGCTGCGCTCACTGATCAATAACTGTCTAGACTCTTCTTCCTTGAGAACCACTCAGCTTTCCATTGCTACTAACTTGACTATTGTAAATGCCTTATAAAGTAGACTCATATGATATAAAACTGTTGCCTGGCTTATTTCACTTGCCATACTATCTTCAAAGCATGTACACTAAGGAACATAAGACAGACAGACAGACAGACAAACAGACAGACAGACAGATAGGTTTGTTTCTGCCTTTTGACTATTATAAGCAATGCTTCTATGAACATGATTATATAAATATCTATCTGAGAATTTCTTTAGGGAAAATAATCAGTATTAGATTTTTAATTCTAACCATGTCACTTGCACGGATTTACTCCACTTTAGAGAAAGGTAGACTAATGATATTATATACATTTTGCAAAGACACAATTTGGGACAGAGTTCACCTTGATTTCCTGAGGTCACCACAGTTGGTAAACAGTCTAATTTCCGGTGGAGACAGGCTGGCTCCAGGCTCAGGTATCCAGCACACTTGACTGCTTTCTCTGCCCTGAAAAAAGTATTTTATTAGCCACAGAACACTCTTTTTATTGATGAAAATACTAATTTTCTACAATAAGGGCAAAGGTAAGTACCTTTAAAAGTATATGGCTCAGATAAAATTGAAGAATCAAATGTACATGAGGATTTAAAACGTGACAGTCTATCTAGTTGGTTAATTATATTTCTGTTTTATTTTATTTCTGGAACAAAGTATGAAGTATGTCATTTGGAGGTCAGAAGTATTTACAATTGCCCAAAGACCTCAACTCTGAGCAGTAGAAATGACAATCTTACAGCTGAATGAGTTGTCCTCTGAATGTCCAGAATATCTGGACTGGCCCTTTGACATATATTCAGTTCTCTGGCTAATTAAACCAAATCATCCATTGAGAAATTCCAGAGGAGGAATCTGTGTCCAGTTAAATTAACTTAGCCTGCTGCATGAATCACAGTCTGTGATAGGAATGCTACAAGAAAAATCCAACAGTGAATATACGACGCATGAAAACAATGCAAGGTGGCCAAGAGAACCTTGGGAAACAGCTTAAAACACTGGATCTCATTTATTTCACAAAGGCCCCTTGTTCTGCTGTGGACTGTCTACTTTCCGTCTAAGAAAATGCCATGACTTTGTGCACAGGGCATTGCATGCCAAGTTCCAGAGTCGATGCAGAAGGTGGATTACAGTGGCCTACGGAGATGTCTTAGCAAGATAACCAAGAGCTGCTGTGAGTTGCTGCATGCCACAGCTGTGCTCAGAAGTTGGCATTTCACAGCTCTCCCCGCCCCCGGGTGCCAGCTCTTCAGTTCTTCCTCTCATGAAGTTCATGAAGACCCCTCTCCCACGAAGTTCCCTGAGCACTGCAGTGTGGATGGGGGAGGGGCCCCCCAAGTTCCCTCCTTCATTGGAGGTGCTATTGTTCCATGGTTGCTGATGGAGGCAGAGTCGCTCTCCTTTGGGGACCGGACTGCTGGTTGGTCGCTCATGCTCCAGTGGATGGCCACACACCTGTGAGTAGCTAAGCAGCAGTAGTTATACTCAGGGGGTTACTAATAACAATTAAAAGAGGATATAAAATTGGGAAGGAGATGGGGTAAAGACACTAGGGGGAATTGGAGAGAGGCAGTAAGGAATAAATATGATCCACATACATTGTATAAATGTATTAAATTTGGGAGACTGAAAATATTATTCAAAAGGGTAAGAGTGCCACCAATTAGGGATGTTTTCAAGTGTAGTTTAAACGGTACACATTTATACTCCCAGAATTGTCATATGGTTATCATGGGATTTAATATTAGTCAGTGAAAGGAAGCAGGATTGTCCATTCCCCAGGCATTGTCGCAGGTTCCACATGCGCAGCCTCCTATTTGTCAGCCTCGTGCTATGAGAAAACCAGGAGATCATTAGTACATCGATCTGTTTGCAGAGGAAATCCAATCTCTAAGTAGAAGAGACTAAACTAAGAGAAGACAGAATGTATAAGAAAGGCGCTTCTCAGGCTGGCTTAGTGATTAAGTGTGCTTGCTGCTTTTTCATAGTTTGATTTCCAGCACCTTCATCAAGTGGCTCATAATTGCTTTTCACTCCAGCCCCAGGGGATCTGACGCCCTCTTCTGGCCTTTCTGTGCATTAACAAGCACATGCACATACGTAAGTTGTGCACACATACACATAAATAAAAATCTTTATAAAGGAACATACTTTACTCTGATGTAGCTTAGAGGGCAACACGACACACAGAGTCCTAGAAATCAAGACAGAAGGGTTTGTCTTAGGCAAACAACTAAAGGATGGAACATGGCAATCTTGCAAATATTTGAAGAACACTGTTACATGAAGTCTTGTCTCTAGGCATGCAGGTATGGTCCCTAATCGTATGTACTATAACCTAAAAATGCTGCCAGCTCTTCAAACGCCTGAACTTTCCTTCTTATTTGTGGTCTTGGATGAGCTGTTGTTTTGAGGGACTGCTGAGTTACTTCCAAGGGAGACCTAAACTAGCATCTGTTCATTCCAGTTAGAGCACCAACAAAACACTCCTATCCAGGGCTAGCTGCGTAAACCAGTGATTTTATTGGAGTTACTTATGGCAGCATAGATGATGGCTGAATTGCAGGAGCATGGGTGGCCCAAAGGCAGCTGTGCACTCAAAAGGCCCACCCCAGTGTGAGTGAGGACTCACAAAAACTGCACCCATGGAGCTCCCTGCACAGATTGCAAGTGGCTTGGTTAATCAGAGAGTCTCTATTTCAACAAACTTTACTGCTTATACAACCTTCGGGAAGGGTCCTGTGTACTTTGTAAGCTTCAGGAGCATCGCGACTTGGAGACGCTGTTCACTTCCTGATCTTAGAGGTCTCTCTCCTTTCCACAGGAATGAGTGTTTTCATTCAGAGGAAACAGCTATACTATATAACCGGGGGAGTCTACCTAGCATTTGTCTTGCCGGAGAAGGTATTTCCCCATAAATCAACATCAATATAGCTTCACTTGTTATTTTTAAAAATATTTATTTGTGTGTGTGTGTATGTGTATCTGAGTAAGTGAATGCACACATTGTATGTGAAGGTATACACGCATGTGCCTGTGTGTGTGTGCGTGCCTGCATGCGTGTGTATATGTGTGTGTATGTGTTGAAGTCAGAGGGGGTGGTGAATCTCCCAGAGCTGGAGTTACAGGCATCTGTAGGATACTTAGCTTGTCACCCAGGTACTGGAACCTGAAGTCAGGTCCTCACGATTGTACAGCAAGTACTCCTTAACTGCTGAGTCACCTTTCAAGCTCCTTTGATTGTTTTTAGGCCAACACCTAGGATTGCAGTTTTATGAACTTATCAAGAATAAATTATTCTTAAATACCAAAGTATGTTTTTATCATATCCCAATTTTTCCATGTACACTTCAACATTTTATCTTTTGATATTACAGGTTAATGATAATTGGTGAAAAAACAAGTAAGGATGAGTGTGCAACTGTATAGCTTTAATCCACTTTTTAATACTTATTTCCACCCTGAGTCAAGTATTTATTTTTCATATTAATTATTTTGTAAAGACGACTTTTAAGTGTTTTACTTGGTTTGCTTGGATTTAGGTAGAACATTGACTCTGGGATGTATCCCAATGAAGTCTCCATGATAACTGTTCTTAGAGTTTTGTGCATCCTCCTTTTTTAGCTTTTGTCTGCTTCCTCCAACTGTTTCATAGCTAGATAAGTTTTTGACCTCCTCCGATCTTATGACTCTTCTCAGTTGTTTTTCCTTCCTTGGTGCTTCTTTCTCTTTGACAGAGCTCTCACAATATCTCTGATTATCCAAATATTGCAGTGGTTCTCAACCTTCCAATGCTGTGACTCTTAATACAGTCCCTCATTTTGTGGTAATCCCCAGTCATAAAATTATTATATTGTTACTTCGTAATGGTGATTTTGCTACTGTTATGAATCATAATCTAAATATCTAATATGTATGGTATCTGATATGCAACCCCTGTGAAAAGGTCATTTGGCCCCAAAGGGGTTGAAACCCATAGGTTGAGAACCACTGAGATATTAAATATGAAATTCTTGTCTCATTTATAAAATTACACTCTGTCTCTTCTCAGAGATCTTGATTTCTTGGAGTTATGCCTACATAACTTGAAGTCAAAGACTTTGCCCAAATATTTCAGTGTTCTGTTTTCTACCAGACGCATTCTCAGTTGCTTACAAGAGACTTATACACTAGGTCAATTATATAAAATCAGACTTTACTGTAAGACAGTTGAGTAACTCAAAGAATCTGTGGTCTGAAGAACTGGACCATATCCTCGGCAGGACCAATACTACAGATCTTACAGTAAGGTCTCTTACACACCGGCTGAAAAATTTGAGCGTCCAAACTTATTCCTCTAACTATGGCCTTGCATGACTGTTCCATGGAGTGTTTGACCACTTTTCTGCAGGTGCTATCAGAGACTGGTTCCTATACAATATCTTGTTGCCTAAATGGAATTCACCTTGGTAATTTTTTTTTTCTGAGACAGGGTTTCTCTGTAGCTTTAGAGCCTGTCCTGGAACTAGC
>LOJH01039909.1:2270-14737 GCA_001685095.1 Ellobius talpinus | reverse complement strand
CAATATTTATATCTACTTTATCTTTTATCATAACTAAGAAAAACTATAACTAAATTCTTTACCTCAGGAAGGATATATATATATATATATAAACTCCGTAAACAGGAAGTGCATTATAAGCAACTTGCAAAACTCTAGAAATGACAGAGACATCTTGGTGCCTGTGCAGTCACCTAAAGTTCTTCTGTACCATTGGGCCATCTTTCAGCCTACTGGCCTATTGTATATGATAGACTTTTTCAAGAAGCAGGAAATTTCAAAGACAGTTCCACCTATATTGGCAGTTTGTCAGTCATTTTCTTCTGTATCTTACATGAGTGTGGCAGAATCTTTCATAAAGCAAGAACCCTGCATGACCATCTCACATTTAGCCAAGTTCAGCAGTCATTTATCTGTGGGTCCTGCATGTCTAGTTCATCAAGCAGTCCAGACAAGAGCAGTTTTTGCCCACATGGCTAACAACTACAAAAGGAGCCTCCTCAATGCTCATCATCCTCTTGATGTAGACTGGTGCTGCCAGGAGTGTATGTGTTTCACTATCATGAAGTTTTAAATTTTTAATACACTTTAAATGCAATTCCTGCAGTCTTTGAAAGATTTGAAGAATGCCTGTCTATCTGCAATACATCTCTGACACCAAGAAAATCTAACTAACATGACTACAAGCTTAACTACTATAGATGACTAACCTATATATTTTAAATAAACATTACATTTTTAAATGAGCTGTATAAACACAATACCTTAATCAAGATCAACAATATATATATATACAAAGTGTAACAAAATTGACCTTAACTTTGTATCAGTAAACCAAGATCGAAACCAATGCAAATCTCTATAGTTTATCCCCCTTTAAGTGTAAAAAAATTTATAAACAATATTTGGGAATATGTGCATAGTTCTCTTCAAACTGTTTCCTGTTCTTTATTGGGCAAAGCATTTTCTTTTTGGGGGGTGTTCAAGTTGACCTTTCAAGGCATCTTGGCACATTGAGCCACATTATTCTGGAAGGATTCCACAGGTTCTCATCCTCTGTAGAAATAAAAGAAGAAACTCTTTTCTAAAGCAACATATATTTATACCCAAATTTTGAAAACAAGATACCTTTAAAGTATATATGTTGACTTAGTTTAGCATTCCCCAGTATCAAATGTCTCTCTGCAGTCAAAAAATTAAACAAAAACATAGTAGTATACATATTCCAGACTCTCTGTGTATATTCCATATTTATGTGGTTTATTTTTACTCTGTTACTTTTTAATATTTAATCTTTACTCCTTTAATCTTTAACTGTCTGTACTCTTTTATATTACATTTGCTGTCTCTTTACTTTCTCTTCTCTCTCCTAAGCCTATGTACATTTTTAAAACACACTGTGACTTGTTTGGAGGTTTTTTTAATGTCTGAATCTGTCCTATTGTGTATCTGTAATTCTTTTCTGTTCAGGAGTGCTTTTTAAAATGCTAAGTGCTGCTAAGGTTGCTTTGTCTCTTGGCTCCACCTAGTCAAACATGGTGCAGTGGAGGTCTGTTTAGCATGGGCCATGCTGAAAGCCCAATTTGCAGGCACACAGCAGGTCTATGTTGCCATTAAGCAAGGTGTAGCACTCTGCTCACAAACCCCATTTAAATGCTTGGCCTCATGAAAGAGTCAGAGTTTATGCTAGCAGCCTGGAAGCTGCTGTTTCAAACCCTCATGGCTTTTTTTCTGCTACTGCTGAATCAGAAAGACCTTTCTTAGAGGAGCTGCAGAATCCCACCAGCAAAGAAAACCCATCTGAAAAAAAATGCAGCTAAACTTTGTTATTTTGTGTCTAGAGTTCCTTTCCAAGCTTTCTCGGATTTCACATTGATGTAGTCAAGAATGTTGGAGCACCAATTTGTTGTTGTAGGAGAGCTGCTAGTTTGTTCCCAGAGCCCAGAGTAATGAAATAATTACACAGAATCTATATTATTTAAATCATTGTTTGGGCCATTAGCTCTAGTTTCTTATTTGCTAACTCATACATCTTAATTTAACTCATCTCCATTAATCTGTACATCACATGAGATCATGGCCTTCCAGCAATGTTTCAGTGCATCTGTCTCTGGCAGTGGCTCCATGGCTTCTCCTGACTCAGCCTCTTTTCTCCCAACTTTCAGTCTAGTTTTCCCCACCTAGCTCTGTTCTACCTAATCAGGCCAAGCCAGTGTCTTTATAACCAATGGTATTCACAGCATAGAGATGGCAATCCCACATCAGTAACCAGGCACAAACTAATTTTCTAGCAGACTGAAAGACTTAAACTTAAAATTTGTCATCCTGGTAGACTGAAAAATTGTTAGCTGGATTGGTATTTACCTTTATACTTTGGTAGCATGCAGAGCACCTTAAATGACCATGAACCATTTAACCAGTAAGGGTAAATGATCTACATATGAACCAGCTCAACTTCTCCATGTTTGATGAGTTATGTAGCAGTTATTGTCAACAGTAGGGCCTTATTTCCAGTTTTTACAGAGTACCTAATGGTTTTGACAATATCAGGGTTTGTTTGGGAATTTTCATACAGTCCTTTTGATTACATGTACCTTATTTTTGGAACTGAGAAATTTGTTTGGTGATGAGGGATGTGCATGCAGGGCTAATCTCTCCCATTAATTGGTGATTTCATTTAGATCACTTTCATATTTGCAATTTCTTTCATTGAGAAATGGAAACTATTTCACTCTACTCAAGAAATAATGAACAATGGATAACATAAATCAATATTCAAAATAATTTCTGGAGCATTTTTTGAGAAGACAATATCAGACTTAGTACTTTGTCTGAATGACTACACATTTAAGCAAGAGATAATATTAGTTCTACTTAATATTTTTTACATGAAAGCAATGATTCAGGGGATACTTGCAAACTAATTTTTGATAAATAATAATATCCCAGTATCAAAAAAATGAAAAGATAAATGAATAAATAAATATACAAATCTATATAACTAAAAATATACACTGACATCTTTCTGAAAAATACCAAAACATTTTCCTATAGACCTTCAGTTTCCAGGTAAAATAATTCATGGAAAAAGAGATAAGTTCTCAGTTTTATTTTTTTAATTTAGTCTAACAATATATAGCTTAATTCATGTGTGTGTGTTTTATGTAGAATAACAATTATTTTAAAAACCTACTACATGGAGTTTACTCATATATATTAACTGATCAATATGTAATGGTATATGTATTCCATATTTAAGATACCTCCACAAACAAACTTGATTTATTATATAAGTAAAAAATAAATGTTTTCCAACATAATATGTCATTAAATTATAATATTAAAGTAGATGAAGATAAAAATCTTAACAAAATGAGATAAAATACAGCTCCATAATGATAGAAAAGATTTCTGCACATTTAAGTTATTGAAAACATACAGATTATTTAAATAAATAATGATGATATTGCTCTTTAAGAATGCTGAATTTATGATGCTTAGCATATTGGCAAAATTAAAGGAAGTAGAATTGGGCTGTGATTCTAGTTCTCTGAAGGCAATATTAGATTTATTCAGCAAAATTGATTGTTTAAATTAACTGTAGGAGCCAATTAAGGATCAATTGAACAAATTTGTCTCAGTGAATAAATTGTAAAAGATTGCAGAAAATCGCATAAGTCAAATCTTGCCATAATACACATACAGACATGTACTGCTCACAGACAGGAGAACATATATATGTGCTTCTATTCATACCAAACACAAACACACATAAATGTCTAAGAGGAAATAAAAACAATGAGGCTGAACTCCTTAGCAATTGATGGTAAATGTACAAAGGTTCCATAGATGTCAATGATCTTATTATTGCTAAAATATTTCCACAACAATAAAATCATTTAGCCATATACTGTATTAAATGTCAATAAAGTAAAATGAAATAAATATAAAGTAAAATAAAGTAAATCAAAAATAATTATATTCTAGAACAAGCCCATTCAAGTGCCTATAAATTTTGGTAGCTAAGACACTATGTACAAGCTGAGTTCTACATTTTTTCATAACTTTTATTTGAAAATAGGTTTTATAACTACATATATTTATATAAAAATACAGATTATACAATGCTCTCCTATGGTTTGCTTAGAAGCACTAAATTGGTAAATCAAAATAATTTCATACAACAAAATAATTTTTTTCTTTGATCCTGTCTGAATTTCACTGTATCAAGAAATATTGCATATTTTTTCTGTTACTCATAGAGAACTATAGTACAAAATTTCAAATAGAAAGATGAAAAATTAATAGATATGTAAACATTCAAATTTTATGTCGCTCTATATAATACTATAAAATTTTGCACTTTACTTTCTCCTACCTGAAGTATCACTCATTCATATATCCACCTTTTATAACCTGTAGTCATAGCTTTCTGTTTGTCACTCAGTGTTCTCTTTTGCACTTGCATCCAAGTACAAAAGTCAACAGTAGATAAAATCCATGTCATGTAATATACTTCACTGATCAGGTAGCCATAGTGTTGTCCCACATCTTCTTAAAAAATTGGTACAGTAAAATTAGAAATTCTGAATGACATATAACAATACTACACATAACTTGCTTTATTTATATAAATGTTCTAGTACAGTGTTAATTAATATTGTCATACTCTCTTACTGCATTTAATTCATGGGATATGAACATGTAGGTCAAAGTGCATTGTATGTATACATTAGAGCTGATCATTGAATATTAGACCTTCACTAGAGGCCTCATTCATGCCCCAGCATTAACAGAACTTCTGGACATGATGATTGAAGGATATATACTGTCATATTCAAATATATTGTTACATCAATAATTTTAACTAAGTATATAATCTGTTGTGTGGTATTTGGAACCCAAATTGATGGTTAAGGATTATAGAGTACTGATTATTAATAGACTTCTTTGCTTAATTTATGCATATTGTCTTGAAAATAGAGTCTTGTGTAATATTTTATAACTTTATTATTCAAATGGGAGTCTTCTTTAGAAAAACAGAAATAAATATAGAAGTACCAATTAGTTTTACAGAAAATAACAGTTTTGTATATTTAAAGCTAATATTTCTTTATGCCTCATAACAACAGTGACTAATTAACATTTATATAGTAATGAGGGTTTCATAAAATAAGAAATCAAATATCATAAAAATGTTTTTGTTTTGTGAACTATAAACTTTTCATGCTGTATTTAAACATCTTGTTTTCTCCATTAATTCAGTTCATCAGAATAAAGATTAGGCAAATGAGACTATTATTATGCATTAGGGAATGGAATAAAGTTGCATGCGAACTGTTTTTCCTACTGTTTTTTCAAAATCTTTAACATATAAATTCATTAATATTAATGAGAGTGGAATGATTTCTCAACAAAATTTTATTACATGTGTTTATCCATTTAAAATATGGTGAAATTCACATTTTAACAAAGAAAGATTTATTACCAGATTCATTACAATAAAATCTATTAATTTAGTAACAGGATCGTGAGAGAAGAGCAAAATGCATATAAATAAGATTACTGATAGTTCGTATTTGCCAAGAGATTAAACTATTATCATTGAAAGAGTTATTATTAAAAAGAAAAATTCTAATATTTCTGAGACCAATATGATGCAAAATGATGATAATTTTCATGTTGTAATATCTGTAAGGAGTTTTTCAAAATTATTATTTTGTGTACCAAATCCAACTTTTCCCTTTATTTTCCCAATTTTGGTCAATATTCTGTATAGGTAATATTGTAATTTTCTATTCCTTCTTGACTTCTATTTGATATCACACACTTAAAAATAATTCTCAGACCATCTGGCTATGAAAAACACAGGGTATAGGTCAAGAACTGATTCAGCAGAGGATAGCAGGCCAGCTGCTTTGTCACTATGTCCTTCATGGTTTATGTTATCTTTGTTTTAAAAGACATGTCCTTCCTTTTATTCAGGTATCAGTTTTGTTGCCTAGAAACATTTAAACTGCACCAGTCATTGTTTCATAATTCTTAAAGCAGGGGACTTGACCTTTTCAAATGTAAAATGAAGGCAAATGGCCTGTTTGGAAAATGGATTTGATGCACAAAAGGCATGATAATAATGTTAGTATTTCTTAGGTCAATGACAATGATTCTGCAATGTCACATCCTTAAGCTTTGTCTTTGACAATGCTGCAGTAATAATTATTTTTACACAGCTGAGTATTACAGCAATGTATAAAGAACTCATAAGAGTCTGTGTTATGGAAGCTTGTAAATATGTATCTCAATGTTAATAAAACTCATTGATAAAAAGCTGATTGGCTGATAACTAGGCAGGAAGGGATTGGGTGATACACTCTGAGATAGACAGAATACTGGGAGGAGGAAGGACAGAATGAGAGAAGTCACCAGCAGAGACAGAGGAAGTAGGAGATAAGCCTGTTTTACTGAGAAAAGATAACTCAGAATGACAGAAGGTAGAAAGGAAAGATTGGTTAAACATAGGCTAGACAAGAAATATGAATTAATTTCAATGAGTTAGTTTTTAACAAGCCTAAGCTATTGGGCAAGCATTTGAAAGTAATATTAGGCCAACAAATGATTATTTGTGAGTGGTGGCAGGACAAAAAACCCTCAGCCTACAAATACAGCATACAGAAATTTGAAGTCACCAGCATAATATGAGGATATGAAGTTGCCAATGTCTCAAGAACATATAACTTATAATAATGGTTTGAGAGGGCCTTCTGTCTATGTGTTCATTTTATTTGTTAATGAATAAAGAAAAATGACTTAGCCTATAGCATGGGAGAAGAAGACGGAATAAAGAGAAGCATGAAGCCTGAAGGAGAGATTCAGGTGCTGAAACTTTGTTGGTAGGCCATGGCCTTGTGGTGATGCACAGATTAATAGAGATGCATTAAATTAAGATGTTGGAGTTAGCCAATAAGAACCTAGAGCTAATGGGCCAAGCAGTGATTTAATTATTAAAGTTTCTGTGTTATTATTTTAGGTCTAAGCTATCCAGGTGACTGGGAAGAATAAGCAGCCCTTCCTCCAACAAAACTGGTGCCCTCCTGTCCAACTGAAATCCATTTAAAACCTGAGCAACTTTGGAAAGAAATTCTAACACAAAAATACAGAGTTTAACACAGCTTCTTGCTGTTTACTGGCAGTGTGCCACAGTTCCTTTAAGAGAGGTCTTACTGATTCAGGAGTAAAAACTATGTGGTTTCAAAACAGCAGCTTCTTGGCCATGGACCATGGTGCTAGCATGACCTCTGGCTCTTTCATGAGATAGAGTATTTAAATGGGGTTTGTGAACAGACTCCTACAGCATCCTTACTGGGCAACATGGACTGGCTGTGTGCCTGAGACTGGGGCGGTGTGTGTGACTCTCAGAGGCAGTGGCTCCACCATGCTCGACTAGGCAGGGCAACTAGTAAGAACCACATATATAATAGTAATGGCACAGCTTAAGTTTTAAACTTGACAGGCAAGCAGGAGGTACCGTATTATCCCTAGAATGGCACAGCTGAAGTTTTTAAGAAGTGCTTAGTATAATATGGAGTCTTTAGAGACTGTTCCTAGAAGTGGCACATTTCTTTCTACAGAGGTATATTCTCACACATTTGACTTTTTATTAAATATTCACAATATTTATTTCTATCTTAACAAGAGCCCCCTAAATGGAAATGTCCAAGATTCCAATCATTGGTGAATAGACAATGAACATATATATAACAATGGAATAGCACTGTTCTATAAAAGTTAAAGTTAAATTATGAAATTTGAGGAAATATGGATGGAGCCATGACTAATCATTCTCTGAGGAGTGGATGGGGTGTGGGATGGGGAAGAATAGGAGGGAGGGGGAACTTGCATTGGTTTGCAAAATGATACTTTTTACATTTTTTATTCAGAAAAATTCTTTTATCTTACATAACAACCCCAGGTTTTCCCCCTTCTCTCAACCCCACCTTCCCACTTCCCATCCCCAACTCACACTCCAGAGAGGATAAAGCCTTCCTTGGGGAGTCAACAAGGTCTGGGATACCACCTTCAGGCAGAACCCTATTCATACCCCCCACAATCAAGGCTGAGCAAGGTAGCTTACCTTAGGAAAAGGATACCAAAAACTCAGTTCATGCACCTGGAATAGGTCCTGGTGTCATTGCCAGGGCCTCCCAATCAAATCAAGTCACCCACATTCAGAGGGTCTAGTATGGTTCCATGTCAGCTCCTCAATTGTCAGTCCATAATCCTTAATCTCCTACTGGCTCATGTCTGCTGTTTCTGTGGTCTTTCCCATAATGTTCTTGACTCCACTTTTTCATATAATTCCCCCCTGAACTTCATCTGAACTTCAACAGCTCAGACCAGTGTTTGCCTGTGGGTCACTGCTTCTGCTTCTGTCAGTTACTGGAAGTAGGTTTTATGATGACAATCATGGTAGCCACTAATCTGATTAAAGGTTAAGAACCTTTCAGACACCCTCTCTACTATGGTTAGGATTCTTAGCTGAGGGTCATACTTGTGGATTTCTGATAATTTCTCTTTCCCTTTTTAAAATAATTTCTTTTTGTAATTAATTAATTTATTTATTATGTATACAATGTTTGGTCTGCATGTATGCCTGCCTGCCAGAAGAGGGCACCAGATCTCATAGATGGTTGTGAGACACCATGTGGTTGCTGAGAATTGAACTCAGGACCTCTGGGAGAGCAGCCAGTGCTCTTAACCTCTGAGCTATCTCTCCACCCCCCCTGATAATTTCTCTTTACACCAGGTTCCACCCTAAGCCCATAATTGCTACTTCTATCAAGATATCTTTCCCATTGCTCTTCTTTTCTGTCTCTCCTCCTACTCAGTCTTAACTCCTCATGCTCCCACCCCATCCCTTCGACTATTCTGCCAGTTACACAGAAAATCTCAACTATTTTCCTTCCTGGGGTCCTCAATGTGTGTCCCTCTTAATTATTTAAATATTAGATATTTGGTTGAAATATCAACTGATAATGTTTTATTCAAAATTACTTTCCTCCACAGCAATTGTATTCTTTACCATTTTACAAATAGCTATTTCTTAAAAAGTCTATTCCTTTAAATTTTCAAAATAGCTTTCAAAAGTAAGAATGCAAACAAGTTAGTAAGAAACTTGGCTGGTTTGCCTCATTTAAAAATGCAAATTATTTTTTCATACAAAAATGTATAATTAATTATAATGATTGAATTGAAATTTAACATATATTTCAGAATTATAATCTGTAGTCCCTGGATAACTTTAAATTTAAATTATACTGAATATCTTTATGATTATGAATTTTTCTATTTGTTATAACATGAAAAATATACTAAAATCATGTAATTAATAAATGCAAGAATAATTAGATTTATCCAATACTACCAATTCAAGAAAAGGATGTAAAATAAAGCCTTTATTGTAAGGAATAATTATCTCATTAAAAGTCAAACAAATAGAAAAATAGAATAAAGCTTAATGTCTATCCTGTAGGATTGCTCTTAATTTTTTAAAACTATCAGAAGTAAAATGGTTATATTAGCTCATTTTCTTAATCAAATTAATTTATTCACCAACTAATATCTGTTACTTTACAATGAAGGAATTATGCAAAAATGAATGAAATTTATTTTGAGATGATAACATGGTTAATTCATAAACATTGAATTAGATAATTAAATTAAAGTATCCCAAAGAAGCATGAAAGTGTTCACAGATTTCTCTTGAAAATAATGAATAAAAAAACAAATTAGTAATAAATATGACAGTGGAACAATATTGAGTAAGCCTTGTAGAAATAAATTAAAATCTGAAATTTATGTAGGTAGGTACATAAATTGGTGGATGGTTGTAGGCAGACTTATTTCTCACACTTGTCCCCAAATAACAGACACATATATTTATATTAATTATAAATGTTTTGCCAATAGCTCAGGTATATTACTAATCAGCTTGTACAACTCAAAATAACCTATTTATATTAACCTATGTGATGCACTGAGGTTCATGGCATTTATATTGTGCCTGGCTTGTGACTATTCTGACACAATGTTTCTACCTTCCAACATTCCCAGTTTTACTCCCCTGCCTCAATTATCCTATTCAGCTATTAGCCTACTAAACCAATCAAAGTAATACCTATTCACCATGCACAGGATTATTTCACAGAATTTCTCCCTTTTTATCTAATGAAAAAGGACAATTTTGTCCTTGACATGTTGAAACTATATATGAAAAACAGTTATTAATTAAGAGTTAGAGTTACAATGTCAAGTCCATTTGTACTTGCCAAATTTAGAGAAAATCCTCTAGTACCTATCATATCTTTGTGATTCTAAAGTTATATATCTTCTTTATTTTTTATAAGTAAGGAAAACTTTAGCTATGACTATCTAGTCTTCAACTCCATCAAAAATCTGAGTTGAGTACAATATTACCAGAGTACACAAGAAGTATAGAGCAAATAGTATGTAAAAATAAGAAATGACAGAAATGGGTAGCTGCCTGTCCAGTTTCCTCTGTAGTGTTGGGGAGTCCGTGTTTGGCCTACATGTTTAGAATATCTGCCAGACTTTTTTTGTGAAGCAGAAATTTTGAAGATCTTTCTTTGTCTTTGCAAGGTTGAGTGGTCACTTTGTTTTTTCAATTGCTTGTCAAACTTGGACAGCATACCGTCTGTAGTCAAGACAAGGTCAGTTTCTTGCCTAGAGGCTAAATTTTGCCAGAAAGAAAGAAAACTCCATATAAAGTTTCTTTGATGCCTATCCTATCGTCTTCTCTGAAGTAGATTTGTGCTTCCAGGAGACATGTCTCATTGTCATAAAAAGTCTTAGGTTATTAAGCATATAAAATGCCCTACTCTGTAGGTCTTTGAAATGTTTGAAGAACATCTGTATATCTAATTATATCTGTTTATAATATTGAAAAATACATAAAATGAGTATAAAGTTTAATTATTATAGATTACTATTAATCCACATCTCTTAATTATATATTTCATTTTTCAATGAGCTCCATAATCATATACTAAATAGGAGTAGAAACATACATACTGCATAACAAAATTAACTTTAAATTTGTATCAAGAAACTAAAACCCATACTGGTGTAAAATATTTGGAAATTAATAGTTGTTTCTTAGGTTAAAGTAGATTCAATAATCTACCATTTTAACTCATCATATCTATATTATATCCCCATTTTTATTTCAAAAGTGATTTTTTCCAATTTAAACCATTAGTTTAGTCCTAGTCTTCTAAGATTAATTTCAATTTGTAACCAGTATCTCTTAAATAATAACAAATATCCATAATCCATCATTTGGTTAAATGTATAATATTCTCTATACTATTCTTGTTTGGGGGCATTTGAGATATTTAAGAGAATCTTGAGAAAAATCAGGATGATTGTTAAGTCTTTCCTGGTGTATTCTGTGAATTGAGATCATCTCAATCAGCAGTCATGAAACTATTTTTGGATACTGGATCACCTGGATCATTCATTTTTATTGGTGTTTGGTCTCCTTGAAAATACATAAACTTTTAAAGGTAACATACATGTCTGTACTATTACAAGTATAGACTGTGTATTGCACACAAGTCAGCCAAAGAAGAATTTTTTGTTTCATGTTTGAGTAGGCAAAATGTACATTACATATTTGTAGTTTTGCTCAGTTTATTTCTTTATGTTTATAGCCAAGATTATAGGGAATCCTTCATTAATCAAACCTGATCATCTTTAACCTTGAATGAATCCACAACCTTTAATTTCCTGTGGAAATAAAAGCATAACTTCTTTTCCATAGTAATATATATATATATATTTCCATTTTGAAGTAAAGACATTTTTAAAATACATGGATTAGTTTAATTCAGCAGTTTTCTTAATCAAATATGCCTTAGCTGTTGTTTTCCTTAATTAGCAATCAGAAAATCTAAATATAAAACAATAACAAACAGAATCCAGACTCTGTGTATTTTTTATCATTATGTGACCTTTTTCTTTTATATCATTTTACTACCTTTTATGGACTTTATTATTCTTAAACTATATTTTATATCCTTTCTCTTTACTCTCCTAAGACTACATATATTTTTAAAAATGCTGTGAACTGTTTAAAGGTTCTTTCCTTCCAAATCTGTTCTGTGTATCTGTGTCCTTCTTATCATATGAGCCTTTAAATTATTTTATTTTATTTATTTATTTGCTTATTTATTAAAAATTACCACCTCTTCCCCTCCTCCCATTTCCCTCCCACTCCCCCCACTCCCTCTCCCTCTCCAGTCCTAAGAGCAGTCAGAGCTTCCTCCCCTGTGGGAAGTCGAAGGTCCTCCCACCTCCATCCAGATTTAGGAAGGTGAGCATCCAAACAGACTAGGCTCCCTCATGGCCAGTCCACCCAGTAGAATCAAAACTCAGTGCCATTGTCCTTGGTTTCTCAGTCAGCCCTCATT
>LOJH01039907.1:0-14738 GCA_001685095.1 Ellobius talpinus | reverse complement strand
CTGTTTATGCTTGCATTTGTGGTTCCTGATCATTTTCCCATATTTTCTGTTTCCCTTTGTTTGTGTTTTTTCATTATCTCTATTTCAGTTTTCAAGTCTTGAATCATTTCTTTCACCTGCTTGATTGTTTTTTCTTGGTTTTCTTTAAGGGATTTGTTGATTTCTTCCAATTTTTTGTTTGCTTTTTGCTTCATTTCTTTGAGAGAATTTTTTATTTCCTCTTTAAGGTCTCATACATTCTCCTAAAGTTATTTTTTAGGTCATTTTCTTCTGCTTCATCTGTATTTGGGTGATCAAGTCTTGCTGTTGTAGAGTCACTAGTTTTTGTTGGTGTCGTGTTGGTGTTGAGTTTGTTCTTACCTTGTCTACCCATCTTCTCCTCTGATTGATGTAGTTGGGGCCGTCTCTCTGGCGACCACTCTTCCAGGTGCCAATGGATCCCAGTCTCAGATGGTTGCTCCTCATGGTGGAGTTGGGACCATGGTTCCAGTCACCCTAGAGGTTGCTCGACATTCCCAGAGGTCACTCTGCAATCCCGGAGGTGGTTCAGCCCTGCTCTCATAGAGGTTGCTGGTTCAGGCCTGGTCCCACATAGGTCACTGGCTCAGGCCTGCTCCCTTGAGGTTGCTCCCTTGTACCTGCTCCTGTGAATGTTGCTGGCTCCTGCCTGGTCCTGCAGATGTCCCTGGCTGGGGCCTGTTCCAGTGAAGGTTGCTGGCCCAGGCCTGGTCCTGTAGAGGGCAGAGGTCGCTGACTCAGGTCTCTGCTGCCATGGAAGTCATTCTCTCAGGCCCGGTCCCAGGAAGGTCGCAGGCTCAGGCCTGCTCCCTTGAAGGTTGCTCTCTCACATCTACTCTTATAGAAGTCACTGGGTCAGGCCTGCCTTGGCAGATGTCGCTGACTCAGGCCTTCTCCCACAGGTGTCCCTGGCCTTGGCCTGCTCCAGGGAAGGTTCTTCACTTGGTCCTGATCCAGCAGAGATCTCTGGTTTGGGCCTAGTCCTGTGGAGGGCACTCACACGGGTCTGCTCCCGAGAAGGTACTGGTTTCTTTTGTTTACAGTAACTGAACAGGGCAAATATCAACACTGAGGATTTTAGAACACTTCATCTTCTTGTTTATGAATGTGATCTAGCTCAATATTTATTAGGTTTTCTTTCATTTCTTTCAGCAGTGTTTGCTGGTTTCTAGGTATAAGTAGCATACTCCTTTTGTTAAATTACTCCAAGGGTTTTTCTTTATCATTATAGAAAGCAGAGTTTAGTTGTAACCTTTCAACTCCTGTAGCAGACAGGTAGGATGGTGTTGACAATGTCTTATAAAGTATTATAAGGTTGTTTAATATCCAAAAACATACACCTTCATAACAAAAATACTTAAAGACAAATCCTCTGAAAGGAAATACGTTAGTTAACATGAATCACATGCCCTCCATAAAAAGCCTTGTCTTTATATTTTTTGTATTGGTCTTTATTTCTTAATAGAATTTTCAAATTATTCTTTGAAAATTTCATACATGTATGAAATGTATTTTGATCATTTCCCTCCATTGCCCAGGTCCAGTGAACCTCTCCAAATGCCCCCTTCTAATTTCAGGTCCTCTTCTTTTGTTTTTTAACACCTACCAAGTTCAACTAATGCAGCTCAAATGCACACGGGTGTGAGATCAGACCCTTTGTGCGACCTACAGGTGACCAAAGCCCCAAACTAAAAATGATTCCCTAGTAGCCATGGACTTCTAATAACTCCTCAGATATGGAAGTTATTGGGCCCTGTGGGTCCCTCTCATCTCCGTGATGGAATTTTAGCTGTCTTGATTTTGTACATCTTATGCAGGTAACCATGGCTACTGTGATGTCGCAAGTGCAACAGCCATGTCATGTCTAGAAGACAGCATTTCACAGCCTTTCTTCTAATCCTCGTTTTCTTACATGTTTTCTGCTGCTTCCTACAATGTTTCCCAGGACTCATGTGTATTGGAGGGTGGTATAGATGCTGCTTGTTTTCAACAATTTGATCCCTTACATGTCTTTGCATTAACCAGTGGTCATTACAAAATGAAGGTTATCTCACTAAGGTTGCGAGCAGTACTGTCTATGGGATTTTAGAATGCTGTTTGACAGCATGATCATTTAGCAAAACAGAAGTAAGTTCCTACCTGACCCCTCAACCACCCTACTCTGCCAGGCCCTATGATCTCCCTAGTCATACACATTAGACCAAGTTTAAAGTTCCAGGCATAAAGCTTTTCTGTGGAACAGGTCTCATATCCAACCAGGAAGTGTTTGGTTGCCGTCCTAACTGTCCTGGCACTATTATGCCAGTAGGTACATCTTGGTAGGGTGGTATTGTAGCATGCTTCAGCGTTAGGTAGGACCATTGATGTCTTTTCTCACGCTGCACCTTCCAGCACTATGAAAGCTACACAGAAGCAGAGAGGTTTCTAGGTCAATTCCAAACTTATTTCCCCATGTCCTGCAGCCGAAGTGTATGGTGTCTTCGGCAATGGTGTTTTACTGTGTAATTGTAGTGGTCAGTAAAGAGCAGCAGCAATAACCTGTATTGTTTGCACTGCTTTGGTGCTTCCCTGATGAAAAAGCTTGTAGGGGGTATCCCATACCTGGCAATGCTTCTTTTAATGATCAGTCTTGTCAATGTTCACCCATGCTGGATACCTCTGTTCAAACTCCCTTTAAATATAATTATGTTGGCTACAGTTTCTGTAAGATTTTTACATATGATGAAAATTATAATTCGTCTTGATGGATGGTTCTATGAGGAGATATTTATCCTTTCTCACTAGTTTTGGTTTGAGTTCTACTTTGTCAGATATTAGTACAGTGACATCAACTTATCCCCTAGGTCTCTTTGCTTGAAATACTTTTTTCTGTCCTTTAACCCTAAGTGAGTATCTGTCTTTTGTGGTGAGGTGTGCTGCTTGGGGAGCAACAAATACATAGTTCCTACTTTTTATCCAATCTGCTTCCTAGTCTGTGTCTTTTGATTGGTGAATTGACACCACTGGTATTTAGAGTTATTATTGAAATGTATGTGTTGATTTCCACCATTTTGATGGTTTTGTGGTGCTTGAGTTTTTCTCCCTCTTTTTCTCTTGCTGTGAGGCAGGGTAATAGCACAACCAAGTACATGCAAACTCACATCGAGTAAGCAAAATTGGTCAAGACAACCTGTCAGCGAACCAACTAATTCTGGGCACTCCTTCCTAGCCAATCACAACACACCAGCAAGGAACCGCCAGTTTCAAAAGGACCAACTGGAAATGTTCCTGCGGCAGTTTACTTCCCAGACTCCATAAAAACCCCAGACACATCTCACCCCCTGCTCCCGGGAAACAGGGATGGCACAACAAGCAGCAGTAACAAGCCCACAAAAACTATATTGCTGAATTTTTATTATAATGTGACTTATTCTTTCTTGTGGTCTTGTAGATGGATATGTTTTTCTTTTCGGTCTGAAGGATTCCTTTAAATATCTGTAGAACTGGCTTAATGTTCATAAATTCTTTTAGTCTATTTTTATCACGGAGAGTTTTTTTTTCAATTATGATACAATAACTTTGTTGAGTATGAGAGTATGGTTTGGCAGTTGCTATTATTTAGACTTGTAAATACATCATTCAAAGCTCCCTGGCTTTTATAAAGTTTTGCTCGAATAATCTTCTGTTATTCTTAGGGGTCTGCCTTTATATGTGACTTGGTATGTCCCTCTTGCTGTTTTCAACATACTATCTTTGTTCTATGCACTTCATGTTTTAGCTGAAATGTGATGAGGGGAGGTTTATTTCTGGTCATGTCTCTTTGGCATCCTAAATGCTGCTTGTATCTAGATTAGCATCTCTTTCTGTAATTCTGAGAACTGTACTATTATGATTCATTGAGAAAGTTTTCTATGCCTTTAAAACAAGCTTTTCCCCTTTCTATACCAATAACTTATAGATTTAGTCTTTTCATGGAGTTGCATATATCTTGGGATTTTCACTGGTATTTTCTTATTATTTTGTTGGATTTTCCAATTCCTCCAACCTGTCTTCAAGTTCCTGTGCTCTGTACTGTCCCTGGTCCATTCAGTAGCTGAGTCATTCATTCCACAAAGGGTTTTCTGGTTTGGGTGTTAGTTTTATTTTACTTGCTATGCTTTATATTCCTAGCATTTCAGATCAGTTTCTTCCCAGTATTTCTATGGTGTAGGAGGTCTTTCAGTATTTGTGATGCTTTCATTGGTTAATCAATAAAGAAACTGCTTGGCCTGATAGGGCAGAACTTAGATAGGCAGAGAAGACAGAACTGTATTCTGGGAGGAAGAAAGCGCAGAGAGAGCTGCCACCATGGAGCTGCCAGGTCAGTCATGCTGAATCTTTCCCAGTAAGCCATGACCTCGTGGTGACATACAGATTATTANGGCAGAACTTAGATAGGCAGAGAAGACAGAACTGTATTCTGGGAGGAAGAAAGCGCAGAGAGAGCTGCCACCATGGAGCTGCCAGGTCAGTCATGCTGAATCTTTCCCAGTAAGCCATGACCTCGTGGTGACATACAGATTATTAGAAATGGGTTGAATCAAGATGTGAGACTTAGCTAATAAGAGACTAGATATAATGGGCCAGGCAGTAATTTAATTAATACAATTTCTGTGTGATTATTTTTGGAGTAAGCTAGCCAGGCAGGACGGAACAAAGGGGCCCTGCGCTCTTACTACATTTCTATCTCTTTATTGAATCTTTCACACCATCCATGACTTTATTTCTTTCAGCTTTTGTGTTTTTGAATATACACATATTTTGAGTTCTGTGTCTGGGGTATCTCACTGTATTCCTTACAGTTACTATGGCTATGATAAAACACCATGACCAAAAACAGCTTGGGAGAAAAAGGATTTATTTCACCTTATAGCTTTGTAGTCCATCAACCAGGGACATCAGGGCAGGAACTCAAATCAGGAGCCTAGAGGCAGGAACTAATGTGGAGGCCATGGAAGGGTTTTGCTTACTGACTTGCTTTATATGGTCTGTTCACTTGCTCTCTTATAGCCCTCAATACCATCTGTCGAGGGGTGACACCCACAGTGGGCTGAACCCTCCCACATCAGCCACTAAGGAAGAAAATGTCCCACAGGTTTGCCTACAGGATGATCTTTGTTTGTTTGTTTGTTTTTAGACAGGGCTTCTCTGTACCTTTGGAGCCTGTCCTGGAACTAGCTCTTGTAGACCAGGCTGGCCTCAAACTCACAGAGATCCATCTGCCTCTGCCTCCCTGAACTGCAACTTATACATCTGTCAATGTTATGTTGCTTGTTTTGTTTTTTTAACCAGCTATAGTCTTTCAGCCGAACTATTTAAAACTCCGAAGTGAGACTTGGATGTGGTAGAGTTGAGTGTGTAGTCTAGATAGTAATTCCTCAGTCCCACATCTTATGGTACCTGATGTGAACTTTTAATATTATTAATTATTAACTAGGAGAATAGATACCATAGATACTTGATCTTACCATTATGAAATTTCATACTAGCCAGTTAATAACAGTGATCCCATTAACTTCAATAACCACTGGAGGATAAACAACCAAGGATAGTACAGGGCACACTCAGATTTTAGTCAATAAGGTTTCAAGTGGGAGGCAAAAATGAGGATTAAGTATTAGAACTTTGAAAAGAAAAACTCTTGAGATGGGTAAAGTAGATGAAAAGGGAAAATTGGAATAGTTGGGATTCAGAGATTTTATAAAATGTGCAGAGGGAGAGATATGGGCCTAATTTCATTCTTCTAGAGGAGGACATCCAGTTCTCACAGAAATGTATGCTGAATATACTTTCTTTTCTCCAGCTTGTGTTTCTGGCTCCTCTGTCAAATATTAAATGACTGAAGTTACATGTACTCATGTTTGGGTCTTCGTTTTATTCCATTGGCCTACATGATTGTACCATATTATTTTTATTACTATGATTCTGCAATATATCTTGAGATCCAGAATGGAGAATCTACAAACACCACTCTACTAAGCCAGCATACACCTTAACTACCTCCTAAATATCTATTCTTATACACACAGATAAGCATAGTTCTTTACCCCATCAACAAAACTCTTTGCAATAGATGGAAACCATTGCAGGAAACAATGAACTATCAGAATGCAGAGTTATGGAGCCCAGTCCCAACTAATACATCTCCCAACTAACACAATCCCTGCATCTAAGGCTTAGGGATGACTGCAATAGAAAGGGTAGAAAGACTGTAAGAGCCAGAGGAACAGGAAGTTAGCTGTGAGACTGTGTGTCCTAGAAATGTCAGAGAAGCTACACCCATGAAGCCTCACCAACTTGACACCCTAAAGAAGACCACAACAAGGGCAGCACCAAGCGATATGCTAACGTAGAAGTAGGAAAGCTGACAGCTCTTCAACCCTGAACAAAGGAGCTACAGGCAACTAAGGAATACTGAGAGCTGGAGAAATAGTCTTTCCCAGGGAAGAGCACATCAATTAGTTATCCAAAGCCAAATGGTCAGCCCTGAATACAATATATGCTCAAGAAACATACAGACTGAGCAGGGGTATTTAGTATTTATATATTTAGGAAAATATACATATATATTATACACATATATCTACATATGCATATATGTAACAACAATTAAAGAAAAAGTGGCAATAAATTCAAGAGAAAGCAAGTAAGGGGTACTAGAAAAAGGAAGGGAGAAATTATATACTTATATTCCAACCTCAAAAAAATTATAGTAAAAATTTAAAAAATATATCATATGAAAAAGAAGTTATTATATATCTGGTAGGTTACAACTAAGAAGAAAATAGTAGAAAGGATGAGAGAAAGGAGACATAAGAATAATAGGGAGGGTAGATGTGATGTTTGAGGAAAGTGTGGTAAAGAATGTTTATAGTAAACTTGGTGGAGAAACATAAGCAATGGTATTAAAGCCTGCCTGAGCAGCATACAAACAAAAGAAAAACCATCACGACACATAAATCTGAGAGTGGAGATTAAATAATAGAGAATAATAAATAAAAGGATACTTAAGCACAGCTATGTTGAGTTGAAAGGTGGAATTCTCAAAGCCCCCTGGCTCCGCAGGCTCCATGTGTATGAGCCATTGGTTTCTGCAACCTCCTTCCTCTGTGTTCTTAGAGAGCTCAGGAGGGGGGAGTCTGTAAATTCTTTCCTGGCAGTTTCCTTGGACCCAGATACTTCTCCATGTTCTGCTCTGATACTGTAGGTCCAGTGTGTGCTAGGAATTGAATCCCCTTGCCTAAGTGGTCTTTCTTATTATCACTCAAGATCCCTTTGTCCTGATAGGATTCCAAAGATGGAGTGTGCCCTGAATTACTGCTTCAATCATGGAATTGCCCTGCTCATTAGTAACAACTCAGCAGCAGACTTTGGAAATGATACACCTTCTCTGATTTCTAGATTCTACCTCACTTGTTAGCCACAAGGTCCAGGCCCAGTTACTTCATCTGTAGACTATGAAGACTGCATTGGTATGATAGCTTCTAATACAAGCTCTGTTTATTACTTTATTGTGTTTAAGTAACAACAAAATATTAATGACAAAAGGGAATTTCTTCCCCAAATGGGGAATGTGCGTTCTAAGAAGGCGCTGTGCATGACAGGTTCTGTCTCCTTGGGGTCAATGCTAATGCTCTCTCATTACACAGGATACATATCAACAAAGATCTAGGAATACAGTTTTATTATTGTTGGATTTTTTTCTATGTGTGTGCATTTTTTTTACAGTGCTAGTGATGGAACACAGAGGTTGATATGAGCTGGTTAGGAATTCTATTGTTGAGCTACATCTCTAGACTCAAGACCTTCTTTCTTATTTTTTCCCCTCGAATTTCTATAAACTCTGCATATTTATTTTGAATACAAATGTTAGACTGTTTTCCTGATCACCTTTTAAAGGCATTTAAAACACCTTTGGTGTAGAACTTTCCCCTGAACTATTTTTCTCTTCAGAATATCCTCTGGGAAAGTCAGGGTGGACCATTGCAAGTAGCTCACTGTCGCTTTTAGTGCCTGAAGTTTCCCTAGTCCCTGACATCCCTTACCTATGTATAAACTGAAAATTCTGTATAAAGAACTGAGGTAATATGAACAAGAAATGCTTGACTTTAAGCTTCTAATAAGTCAACTGATTTAGGGAACATGTTCTTACATGAATTTTTTAAACTGTAAAGGACATAATAAATACAGTGGATTATTGTCCATTAAGGATAGAGACCCTGAACATCTGAAATGAGAAGTACTGAAAACAAATAGCTAAGAGGGATAGAACAGATGTTTGCATCATGGAGTTGAGAGGAGATGTAGGGAATCAGAAAACTGTTTCATCAGAGGGATGCCAATGCATTAGTACTTAAGCAATCATCACTCTGCCTTCCTTAAATGATATTCTGGATAGGAAAACATTCATCTGTGTCATTAGATATTATAATTAATTAAATGCTAAAATTAAGGGGAAAATCACATGAATATGATATGTAGAATAGAAATTTAATACACATATATGCATGCATATTTGTACATGGGAAAATATCTATGCATATATGTAGCACCAAAACCAGACACATTAATTCATTACTTATGAAAATAATATTTGGGAGCCATACCCCCATTCCCAACCAATATAGTTCTAAACAAAACCCAGGTGTTACATTCTGGTGAGTTCTCTGTGAAATTGGTTGTTCCTGGCCTGTACTGAGAACACACAGCCAGGACTCGCAAGAATCATCTGATTGCCATGGAGAAAATTACCTGTATCAGTCAGGGTCAGGGAAGCACAATCCCCTGGGAATTATGGATGGAGGGACTTCTTATAAAAAACCAACAGCCACCTTACACTGTCGTCAGAAGGAAGGAAAGTGTAGAGACGCTGTTGGGATTGCTCAGTGATTAATCTGAGAAACCAAGATGGCCAGCCACAGAGAGAAGGGGTGGGAGGGAGATGAGAAGTTATCGCCTGTGCGGTTATCGTCTGTGCAGTCTTCCACCAGCTTCTGGGAAAGGCCTGGGGCAGCTGTGAATCTGCAGTTGAGACAAAGAACAGACGTGGAACAGAGAAGAGCCGAGCAACTGGAACTAGTTGGGCATCCCAGCATATTTCCATCACTGCAGTGATGACTGCAAAGGACCTTCAGAGAGAATGCTACCCCATCTGCCTCCCAATCTCTTCTACAGGGATGTAAGTGCCTTGGATTAACCAGCCGGACCCAGCATGAAGCATCCTACCTGCCAGCAAGACAGCCATGTATTGTGCAGACGAATGCTAGGGAAGGCCTGGTAATTTCTGCTTCCTGGTGTCCACATTTGGGATAAGACCTGAGTGCAGGTGGAACCTGGTGTGCAATTGCTCAGTGCAGCAAAGGAGATGGACACCATTTTATGACTACTTACATTGTATGAGACCCCATCATAGCAGATAGAGCAAGCAAATGACCCTTTTGTGAACTACCTAGTAAGGGTCATACATGGTTCCTGGAGCACTCTCTAAATGAAAAATATGTCAAGCAAGAAAATTTAACTAAGGGCATCCCACATTCTCATTTCCCATTTCCAATTCCATACTTTCAGACCAGATAATTGTGGGGGAGGCTGCCCTGGCATGGTAGGAGGAATAGCAGCATCCATGGTCTCTTCCCATAAAGTGTTAAATGCTGTGGTCATCATCACAACTTTCCACCAAATCAACCAAACATGCCTCCAGGCATGGCCACTTAAAAAAATGTTCTAGCTGGAAACCACTATTCTGCTATAAAAGCTACAAGGCACTGTGTAGCCAAAGAGACATTTGAAAAGAAAAACCTTGGGCACAGCTGGTTGCACAGTGGAAGGTCTGTCTCCTAACTGCACAGGTCCCAGGTTCAAAGCCAACATTATAACCCCACGTCCAGTGATTTTCCACTATGCACACCAACTGACAGCCATGAACATGCTCATGTGAATGTGGTGTGGGGCAATTTGTTGAGAAGGAGAAATATATTGTATTTATGTAAGTACATGTCCAAGTGTTTGTTGGAACTGTTTGTGAGAATCACTTATTGTGCATGTGTGTGTGAATGGCATTGGGGGCATATGTCACAGTGCAGATGTAGAGGTCAGAGGACAACTTTGTGGACTTGGTTCTCTCCATCCACTTTTTTAGATTCTGGAGATCAAACAAACTCATGTTCCCAGACTCCTTCAGCAACTGCTTTTGCCAACTAAGCCATATCATCAGCTCTGATGTTGTCATTAAATAGCATGGTATAGGCTAAGTCATGCTCATATGACTCTTAGTTTGACAGAGAATCTATAGAAAAGCAGACCTTGGGAGCTTCTGTAGGAAAGGGCATTCTGTACTTTTTTGCTGAAGGATCCAGGATCTGTTCTCCTCAGGGTATTTTGGCATATGTTGCTTTGCTGTATGTTATCTGCAGGTGGTAGTGCAGGTTAATACCAAAAATATATAACCAATGATGCAAAGAGTTATCTGGAGAAAGATGCCTTAAACAGAGTGCTAGCACAAGCAATCACCTGGGAACAAACTTCTATGGAAATAAAGTTGACCAGATGGTAATAAGTGAGTGAACAAAGTCATTCTTGCACCCCACCTTTATTGAGAAACTACTACACATCAAAAACTACTATTGCATGCTGGAGACAAAATAAATAAAGGGGGAAGTTTTAATGGCTAAGGTTACAGGTGTGAGAGGCTTACCATCTCATGAAGAGACAAAAAAAGAGACCATGAATTAAGTAGGGCAGTGAATGTCGTGCTAAGCATGGAGCACCAGGAGAGAAGGTACCTAGTGAGCTGCACATCAGTGATGTCTCTCACCCATCAGAGCGAAGGGGCATCAGTTAGGTAACTCTCACCCATCAGAGCGAAGGGGCATCAGTTAGGTAACTCTCACCATCAGAGTGAAGAGTTTGTTTGCATCAGTCAGGCAAAGAAGCTGGAGAAGCATTCTCCAAACAGAAGAGAGAGAACTGTGGTTCTAAGACGAAAGGACAGGAGCCTCCAAGTGGTGACAAATGAGGCTAAGTGGGCAGCAGAGGCCAGGTGGTGGTAGTTAAGGAGATGGCATCCTAAATGTGACAGGAACCACCCAGGATTTCAAGTAGATTTGTAACATGGTCAGATTTTATAGGTAGGGAAGAGTTGGTGTTTGCGTGGAGCATGGATCAGACCTGGACAGGTCCTGGAGCAGAGAAATCACTGTTGATTGCGGCAGGAACAGAGGAGCAGGTACTCCTCAGAGCGGAAGTGAAGAGGAGAGGACAGAGGATTGGGAGCAATAGAGAGAAGTGGTGGATGTATTTTCAGAAAATCCTCTTCTAGGAAAAGGACCATTTGGGAGTAATTGCTCAGCCGATGGAGATGCTGAGGAGATCAGAAGGACTCTGCACCCATATAAAGGAAAAACCTCAGCTATGAACCAGGCCCCGACTTTCAGAGCCTGCTTCTTCCCAAAAGGTAAGAATGGCAGAAAGAATGCATCTAGGTGGGCTTTACAGGGAAGGAATACACCACCAGAACACATCCCCCAATGTCTGATATAGTTAGCTTTATTATATAGAATATAGAATTGCTGCCTCCACACAGGAAAAAAAAGACGTTTGGAACACATGTTCATTAAAAAGGAGTTGCTGCACTTTGCGAAGTCAGCCCATCTGCTCTCATAAATATGACTCCCAGCATCTCAGAAGAAGACCAATGATGGAGACAGTCACGCAGCTCTGCTTCTTTCAACTCCCCAGTTCTAATCTGGAGACCTCGCTAGATACCACAAACAATACCTGATCTATTTCGCACATTGGGCTGAGTCCAAACTGCTGGGTTCAGTTCTATTTCAGACGGCCAAGCAATAAGCCCTAAACTGGAAGGAAGTGGGATGCTCGAGCATGGCTCTTGAAGGCAGCTCTTCACTGCCTGTTTATTGTGGCAGTCACGGGGCTCCGCTGCTGCAATAAAAATGTAGCCCAGGTGTGTGGCACTGCTGACGTTGTTTTCATTTGTAATTCTTGAGCACTCTTCCTTCCCCAACTTCAGACACAGAAAAGGGATATTTTTTAAGTGATGGGAGCAAGCAATAGAGCATAATAGCCTTGCTTATGTAAATATAGCCCTGAAAAAGTCAAGAATTTGAAACTGCTCACTCGGAGACCACCAGAACTGTCCTTACCGTGGCTCAAGTCATTTAGGATGGAGTGCACTCGAGTTCAAGCCTGACCTGGCAGACTTGCCACGGTTGTTTCTATTTTTGAATTATCTAGGCCGATCTAAAGTTTAAATACATTTTTAAAGCTTAATTAAGCAAGCCACTTAAATCCTACAAGCATTTAATACTTAGCTAGAAATTGAAAAACAGATACCATGAAATCCCAAGGTAAAATAAAAACCAGACAACATCTGCTAGTCCCATGCCTCTGTCACATGGGATGGATGTGTTTTTGAAGCCTCAAATCTTTAAATAACCAAATGCCTCTGAAATGGCTTTTTTAAAGCAAAACTTTTGCATGGTATTGCTGATTGGTCGCCAGGCTTTGAGAAGCTTCTCTATGAAGTTGAGGTCAGGAGACCGTGAAGGGCACTGGGATGGGGTGGCACCCAGGACCTATGTTAGACTCCCATCTCTTGGGCCTTGGGAACCAGGAAGGTAGGAGAGATGCTAACCTCTGGTGAGAGCTGTGCCAGGAAGCAGAGTGCTTGCTATTCTGGGATGTGTTTTATGGTGATCCGTTTATGGAGATTTTTGTTGTTGTCCCTGACATTTAGCAGAGCCGTTTTATAGTGATGAGAAAGGAAAGTGATTAATAAGTTATGGGAGAATTATAGCACAATGCCTTACATGCTCTCTCAAACATTGTGAAGTGAATTAATAAATGAAAGTTCTACCCTCCCCCCGAAAAATGAAAATAAAACGTAAGAAGCAGAATCAGAAAGCTGTAGGGCTGTTTAACTTGGAGTCTCGCATCCACCTAGTTGTAAAGATTGGGAAGCTTTAACCAGGGAAGTTAAAGAAGTTGTCCAAGGTCCTGTGCTAGTTCCGTGAGAACAAGAGGTGCTGCGTGAATGAAAGCACATTGCCCGTGTATGTATTCACACTCTGGAGAGTGCTGACCTATTTGGTAGTCTTGGATCATGTAACTACAGGAACACACTCTGTTAGGGGATCTTGTGGTGTGAACATTGCAAAGCAAATGTACACACACCTGGGTGCCCCTGGCTGCTCCATGCTTAGCTGCTGTGATACAACCTCCTGCTCCTGGTATCACAGCCATCAAAACAGCAGAAGATTAGATGAAGGCCTGAAGCGAATGCTGCCTGGAAGAGAGGCAGGAGGTATGAGGTGGGTGAGGCGGCAGCAGACAAGCAGGTGGCTGTTAGCAGTGAGCACTTTTCACAAGCGGAAGAGCACGCTAGCATGATGGTTTGTAGGGTAGATTGTAGTAAAGAAAGCAGTAGCATAACCATTTGTGATCCTTACCAAGCATTGTATACTGCATGTATGTAACTGGCAGCATAGTGGGCTTGCCCCTTGTAGCATCACCACAAGCATGTGTGAGTCACGTGTTGTGCTAGGACATTGTAACTGCTATGATGTCATTAGAAACAGGAATGTTCAACTCCATTACAATCTTATATAATCACCTTCACATACTCTCTTCTTATGGACTCTCCCTTTAGCCTGCATGTTTTAAGTACTCAATAAATCGGATCGAAATTAATTCATTTGTTATGACATTTATTCACTCAGATTTACAGTATCTAGATACACGCCCATGCCAGGCCTCAAGAATATCATCATTTGAATAATTTGCTCTTTCCAAATAAAATGCATTGCAATCAAATATGTGCATTCATTTCTTTAGCTAGAATTAATAACCTTGTACCAAATCATATCGTATCATTAGCCTGTCTAATATTGCATTCTGCCTCCAGCAGAATGCTGTGGCTTAGACTCTGGGAAAACCAAACCTCCTCATCCCAAAGCCCACTTTGCCAACCTGCAGATCACCGCCAGTCCTCAACTGACTGACTACCTCGGGCTGTCAGTTAGTGCTCTGTTTTGTGAGATTTGAGTGTCCTTGTTATGACAGCTTACATAACCTCAAATGTTCCCTGGTGACTGAAAGAGAATCCAGCTCATTCAAAATAGCTCTACCTGTCAACTCCAGGAACAGCTCACTGCATCCATGTAAGCATCATGCAAACTACTCTGTTTATCTCGACGTTGTTTAAGGCATGTGCCCTTTGCTGTCTCTACTTTTTCTTTCATCCTCTTCAGCTTTTGACTTAGAAGGTTTTAAAGGAGTTCCAGTTTCAAAGATCAGATTACCCAGTGTCTCAGTGAAGGAAGGGCAGTTTATCAGCATTCATAGACCTGCTTAGTTGAACACTTTTCTTTCAGACGTGACTAAAGGTCTCAGACCTGGCACTGTAGGACTCCACTCTGCATCCTTATGGGATCCCTGGAAGCAGAGGTGTTCTGCCCTCCTATGAAGCATGCAGAGTGTCTTAGGTAGGGTTTCTATTGCTGTGACAAAACACCATGACCAAAAATCAAGTTGGGGAGGAAAGAGTTTATTAGGCTTACCCTTCAGCATTGCTGTTCATCCCTGAAGGAAGTCAGGACATGTAGTGAAAGGAGAGCAGGGGCCTGCTTTTCGTCCCGCCCGGCTCCCACATGGATAGCTTATACCCAGAAATAACAACACACAAA
>LOJH01039905.1:294-12528 GCA_001685095.1 Ellobius talpinus | reverse complement strand
GAGCTAGTTCCAGGACAGGCTCCAAAGCTACAGAGAAACTCTATCTCGAAAAAAAATAAAATAAAATAAAAAATGATTATAGGTATATAACATATTGTTTCAAAATAGGAAGACTCTGAAAATGAAAAATCCCACTCTCTTATGTAGCTGGGTGGTGGTGCACACTTTTAATCTCAGCACTCAGAAGGCAGAGGCTGTGGACTCTGAATTTGAGGCCAGCCTGGTGAGTTCCAGGCCATCCAAGGGCTATACAGTGAGACCTTCTCTTTAAAAAATGGGAGGAAGTGAGGACAGGAAGCTGGGAGCTAAGGGTGGGACATAGGATGACTGGAGAGATGGCTCAGTGGTTAAGAGCATCTGCTGATCTTCCAGAGGTCTGGGGTCCGATTCCCAATACCCACACAGTTGCTAACACGCATCTAGAACTCCAGTCCCAGGGGATCCAATGCCCTCTTCTGGCCTCCATGGGCACTGCATGCACAGGGTGCATAGATACACATGGGAGCAAAACCATACATAAAATAAAAATACATAAAATAAAAATAAATCTTCAAAAAATTGAACTCAACTTTTAATTATGGAGTTAAAATTTATAAAGTAATAGAAAAGACAAAAAACTTAGGTAATCTTTCCATCTTCATTTTAAGACACAGAGGCTTACATGAACATTTACTATTTTGCTTTTAGAGTCTTAAAGATAAGGTAACTAGAAAACTTGAGGTATAAGAAAAAATGCTTAAAGTCAGGCAATGGTGACACACACCTTTAATCCCAGCATTCAGGGAGGCAGAGGAGGGTGAATCCCTGTGAGTTCAAGGCCAGCCTGGTCTACAGAGTGAGTTCCAAGACAGCCAGGACTGTTACACAGAGAAACCCTGTCTCAAAAATCTAACCAACAAAACCAAACAAACAAATAATAAAATGTTTAAGCAGACGCTAAAATCACTGAAGTGTATTCATCTTGAATTATGTTTAACAAGAGCAAACTTCTTTTCAAGAACCATCAGATTTCCAAGGTGGGATCCAATGTAAAGGTCTCAAGCTAAATATTCACTACACTAAAACCGAGGGCAGAAAACATGGTAAGTGGGCAACAGGACAGGACCACAAAACAGTGGGCCCACACTTGGATTACTGCCACATTTAAGTTTCTATGGCCCAGGGAGATGTCAGTATTGACGGAAGATGGTGTATGTCATGTAAAACAGAAAAGTCAATGTAAATAATCAGTCACGCCTACCACAAGGAAAAATCCAAAATTAGACACTTTCAGTATAACTTTCCATGATTCAAATGGCCTTGAAAAGTTAACATCTGGGGCTGGAAAGATGGCTCAGAGACTGAGAGTGCTGACTCCTTTTCCAGAGGACCCAGGTTCAGTTCCCAGCACCCACATGGCAGCTGACCACTGTCTGTGACTCCAGTTCCAGGGAATCTGACAACTTCATACCAAATGCATATAAAATAAAGTTAAATAAATATTTTAAAAAGGAGAAAAGTTGGCATCTGAAAACTGAATATGGCATTGTCTAAAAGGTTTTATCTAACACATTTACTAGTCTTTTTCTTTCTTTTCTTTTTTATTTATTCATTTTTTTTGAGATAGGGTTTCTCTGTGTAGCACTGGCTGTCCTGGAACTCACTCTAACCTCAAACTTAAAAATCTGAAATTTACTAATCTTAATTTACTTTACTACCTTAGTTTACCACATGGATATCATGTCAATTTTTATTCTTCTATTTCCAGGAGTGATTACAGAGACTAGGACTGCTCATTTGTCGTAGACGATACATACCAGGTCGGGAGTTCAATACTACTCTTTGTATAATCATCGCTCTATCTGTGCAGGAGCCTCATAAGACTTCTGTAGGAAATAAATCCTGTAATTATAAAAAAAATCGTTAGAAAGATATGAAGTATTGAATTAAAAATTTTTTTAAACTCTCGAGTTCAAAGTCAGCCTAGTCCATAAAGCACATTCCAGGATAGCTAGGGCTGTTACACAGAGAAACCCGGTCTTGGAAAACCAAGGAAAGAAAAATTTAAAACTCCATTTGTGCTTCTGAATGGAGAGAAAAAGTCATATTTAGAATCTAAAAAGAGCTAAAGAGATTGCTCAATGGTTATAAGAGCATTGGCTGCTCTCAGTTTCCAGCACCCACAGGGCAGCTCACAACTCCAGTACTGGGGATCTGACACCCTCTTCTCTCTCAGGCACTACACACAAAGGCAAAACACCAATACCCATGAACTAAAAAGAGCAGAATCTAAAAAACCATATAATACTCTCCTGTCAGTTTGCTTCCTAATGTAAACATATGGAGAAAAATAGTAACTAAGTCCAATTAGAATTCTTAGCTAATAGGATCAAGTTCGTCCTTTGTCATGGCTAATTCTGAGACATTTGTCTTCACACCATCAGGATTAAGCATTCTACTAAGGCTTGATTAAAACAAACATACAACAACCCCAATTCACGTTCCTCCAGAATCAGGCAGTTAGTCAAGCTATAAAAAAAAAAAAACACTAGCCGAGGACTGAACAAACAACTCAGCAGTAAAGCATTTGTCCAATATGTACAACCAGGATGGGATTCCAAACATCACAGAACAGACTAAAAACTTAACCGCTTGGGCCAGCAAGATACCTCCATGTACCGGTAAAGGCTCCTGATGCCAAGTTTACTGACCTAAGTTTATCTCCAGGACCCACATGACTTCCAGAAGTTACCCTTTGATCTCCACGTGTACCATGGCATACACACACCCACACAAAATAAATTTAAAAAATTTTAAACTGTTTAGCTGGATATGATGGTGCACAACTTTAATCCCAGTACTTGGGAGGCAGAGGCAGGTGAATCTCTGGATTCCAGACCAGCCTGGTCTACAGAGTGAGTTCTGTAGGACAAGACAGCCAAGGCTACACAGAGAAACTGTCTCAAAAAGTCAAAAACAAAAAAAAAAACTCTCTTCAACTGTAATACAACCAATTTTTCAAAGGTTCTTTCGTGTTTGTGTTCTGAGTGTGTATGCCAGGGTGCTCCAGAGATCCACCTTCTCAGTGACTGAATTACTAACAAGCTTTCTTTTTCTCAGGGGTCTGGGGTTATTTTGTTGTGTTTTACATTCTTGTTTTGGTGGGGGTGGAGCATGTATACTGTGGTGTACACGTGGTGGTTCACGTATACTGTCGTGTACTGTGGCGTACATGTGGTGGTTAAGGACCATCTGCAAGAGTCAGTTCTTTTCTTACTGGCAGCTGATGGCCAGCATCATGACTCCAGGTTCACATACTGCATTTGGGGGCTCTCTTTCCTTTCTATTTCATGCCGTTGCTTTGTTTCGTCACTTTTGTCTGTAAAGTCCTGACTGTTCCTCACTGTGACTTTTTCTTCTATCTTCTTCTATTTGAAAGTGATAGGTAGATTAGGTAGATTTAGAGGATAATGAGATTCAATTTCTCTTTCTTCACCCCACTAGGGATCCTGGCATGCAGGAGACAAGTGCTTCAGATTCTTTTGGGGGGGGCAGGAATCCTTTGTTGTTTTGTTTTTCGAGACAGGGTTTCTCTATAACTTTGGAGCCTGTCCTGGAACTCACTCTGTAGATCAGGCTGGCCTCGAACTCACAGAGATCCACCTGCCTCTGCCTCCCAAGTGCTGGGATTAAAGGCGTGTGCCACCGCCCAGCATAGGACAGGAATCTATACGGTGCTGTCTATCTTATTTCACCATGTCATTTAGTCCATGGGAAACTTTTCTTTTTGAGATGGGGCTGCTAGGTGTTCACATTCCCGAGTTGGAGTTCAGGGCTTCCCTGGCCTTATCCTCTTAACTGGCTGCAACTACAAGTACATTTCATCACATCCTGCCAGACACATTTTCTATGGAACTGCCATGTACAGAAGTCACATAAAAATTAAAAAGCAAGTTTATTCCAAAACAGTTGGTCAGACTGTCCTTCTGTGGCTATTAATTGTACTGTGATGGCTGAATTTTCAAAGGAGCAGTTCCAATTATCTCAGTCTCTTTTCCTGTGGCTGTGAGGAAATACCCTGACAGAGGCAACTTCAGGGAGAACAGGATTGTTCTGGCTCACGGTTCAAGGGTGCAGTCCATTGTGGAGAAGTCACAGCAGGGGATGGAGGCAGGGTCACAAGACACCCCAAGAACCAGAGACAGTGGATGTTGGTGTCCAACTAGCTTTGTTCTTTTTATTCAATCCAGGACCCAACCAGAGGAAACAGTGCTAATATGAGGGTGAGTCGACCTTCCTCAATTAACCTAAACTCAAGCTAAGTCCTCGCAGGTGTGCCCTGAAGCTTGTCTCCTCAGTGGTTCTGATCCCGACGATCAGTGTTAACCGTCAGACAGTGAAGTTTCATATTTGTTTACTTTCAGCCTTGTTTTATTTCCCTAAAATAATAGAGCCAACAGTGATGCCTACCACTTGTGATCCCAAGAAGGTAGAGGCCAGGGAACTGAGTTCAAAGTCAGCCTCCACTACATAACAAAATTTGAGGCCAGCCTGGGCTACAAGAGACCTTGTCTCAAAAAAACAACATAATATAGCTAGCAGGATACTATATGCCTGTAATACCGGACTCCAGAGGCTGAGGCCTGAGGATCTCAAGTTGAAAGCCACCTAGATTACATGGGAGATCCTATCTACAAAAGAAAAAAGAAAAATCTATGGCTTGGCTACATGGGTAGCTCAGTGGTGAAGTCTCCCCGAACACACACAAAGCATTCAAAGACATATGACAGGCCTGCCTAAACATGGCTCATCATGATGACAGGTGCCACTGCAGGTCCGCTTTAAATTAGAAATCTTCACAGGCCAAATACAACTGATCAGTGAAGGACAGCCACACTCTCAACAGCGTAACAATCAACACACTCAAATCACACAAGAAACCTTGATTTACTCACAAAATTTCCACCTAGAATATGACAAGCCAAATTCAAGATCTGAAGGGCAGTGGGGGAAGAGCCATGGCAGAGCTGGTGGAGGTGTGGGGGGATAAGCCTCAGCAATCCCATTTGCCTGTTAAATTAAGTGGGTTTGTAACTGGTGTTACTATTCCAAAATAATACCACCGAAGATCTGCTTAGTCATTAAAAAAAAAAAATTCTTGAGTGCCCATGTAAGGAAAAGCTCACTGAGCAGAGAACATGTTATGTTTCTAGCCAGGTGGGACCTCTTGGTTTAGTTCCTAATGTTTTCAGGTGCCCAAAAACTGGGTGAGTTTTGCTTCCCCTGGGCATGGTATAGTATAGTGTACATTTGTAATCCCAGTTATTGGGCAGAACTGGGATGGCAAGTTCAAGGCCAGTCTGAGCAAATTCATGAGAACCTGTCTCAAAAATGAAAAACAAACTGGAGATACAGTCCAGTAGTTAAAAAAACATGTTTAGCATGCATGGGGGGTGTTGTGGCCTGGATTCAACCCCCAGTACAGGAAAAATAAATTATTAATTAGTTTGCTTAAATTCAACTTCCTCCCCAAACACCACCAAGATGAAGTTGAAAATGTCTCCTCTTCCCAGAAGTTAGGGGGGGTAGCTGAATGACTTGTCCAAGGTCGCACAACTTGGCACTCACACTTGAACCCATTCTAACACACCATTTTACAACATGAGCTTCCTAACGCGATGCTGCAGAATCGAATCCAGGCCCGACACCTTTTAATAAAAGACGCCTTGTGTTTAGCCATATCTTGTTCGACCATTCTGCCACAGAGGATTCAGGGGGCCTTTCCTCTGCCCTCTCTGCCATCATGTGAGATTCCTACATGGTTCTTCCTTCCCTCGGAAACCCAACCTTCCTCTGTAGCTCCTACTACCAACCACTTTCACAGAAACTGACCAGAATTTCAAGCCGACTACCTAGGTCCTCAGCACCAAGAGCTTTTTGACACAATTTAAGTATATCCTTATGCACACAGTAGGTGCTCAATAGGTGCTCAAATCTGAGGCCCCTCAGACAACCATGCCCAAACTTCACGCTGTCTACCCTGACAACTCTTAAACACCTGCTTATTGGGCATTCCCTAGTCTAGTGTCCCAGACTATACCGCCGGTGTCGCCAGGAGCTCGGTGAGGACGCCCCCAGGTCACCCCCGAATCGAAGCTTTCTCCTCTGCGAGTTTCATCCGCCTTCCGGATACATTGCCCCCCCTGCGCAATTGTCCGCTTGAAATCTCGCGAGATTTGGTGCCCAGCAAGGCGCCCGCTGGCGGGACGACCCTTGCCCTAGAACCACACTACGCAAGCGCGGGGCTAAGCTGGCTCCGTGCTCCCTCCCGGGGCGGTACCTGGAGTTTAGACGGAATCGCTGGTCCCCGGGGTCGAGGAGAGGTGGAAGGGATACCTGGTGTGTTGCTAGTCTAGGCAGGGGGGTATGCATAAATTAACGCCCGTTGGTGTTCCGCGGCCGCTCTGGACCCGGAGAGCAAATGACCTGCGATGGCACAGCCAGCGAGTTCACGTCAAGTGGCACCCACGTCCTGGCACCTCCTAGACAGGCGCTCTGACATTCACAGCCCCAGCCTCTAGAAGGAATTTTACTCGTGGACTCGCTGAGTCTTAGGTTGGGAACTTACAGTGAGGCAGGAACCATCAAGCCTAATCCTCGTTATGTGGGTGGGGAAACTGAGGCCTAGAGGACTGGAGCAGTGGTTCTCACCCTTCCTAATGCTGCGACCCTTTCATGCAGTTCCTCATGTTCTGGTGACCCCTAACCATAAAATTATTTCGTTGATACTTCATAACAGTCGTAAAATTACAGTTATGAATTGTAGTGTAAATATCTGTGTTTTCCCATGGTCTTAAGCGACCTTAGGGTCGTTGAACCCCAAAGTAGTCACAAGGTTGAGAAATACTGAATTAGTCCCGAGAGAATGTGGTTGGATCAGCTACCTTTAAGCCAGAGACCTTTAGTCTTTTCATACACACAAACATTCTCTCCCTCCCTCCCTCCCTCCCTCCCTCCACTCCAGATTGCTTTAAAATGCTTTACAGAATGTATATTGATTTCTTAGTGTAATCATTAAGCTCCTTTTCATAAACTGGGCTGACTTGAGCAAGGCTTGTTTATAGGATAACTTCGGATCTCCAGGAGCTGCAGACCCTAACAGACAATTCTGAATGGGGCGGCAGTAGGAATCGCTGTTAACACGGTATCCCCGCAAGAGCTCATGGCGCAGCACTAACTCTGGTATAGAGTAGCTGAAGCCTAGCAGTGGTGGTGCACACCTTTAATCCCAGCACTTGGGAGGTAAAGGCAGGTGGATCTCTGTGAGTTTGAGGCCAGTCTGGTCTACAGAGAGAGTTCCAGAAAAGCCAAGGCGACACAGAGAAGTCTGTCTCGAAAAACAAAAAACAAAACGAAACAGAAAAAGAGTAGCTGAAAAATGACTGCCGACAGCAACTGGGCAGCTACCAAACGAACTAGAGCCCCTGGTAGCAGCGCAACCGAACATTTTCACCTCGTTTGAAAAACCTCAGGAAAGGGCTAGGAGAGTGTTATCACTGTAGATCCGGCAGGAACTGCTCTCTTAGTGGTCAGATGAGCGAACCGGAGGAAAAGGAGACGCTCCCATAGACTAAAACTGATGGGAGAGAACAGAGGTAGTCTATTGCTTATGTCTAAAACTCCAGGAGAAGAAACTTGGGTGGGGCTGTCTTGATGTGAAGGTCCCTTTTCTCCCTCGAGTGAGTTTGGGTCCCCGAAGTTCAAAAGGTGAATGGAGGAGTGCAGGTGTGTTTTCACTTGCTGTCCTGTCTTTTAACACCAAGGATTGCTTTCATCTGTGATGCTTAACTTGAATTATACCATGCATTAAATGACTTTTTTCGTTATAAGATTTAATTTTCATGCTTCTTGTTTTGTTTTGTTTTGCTTTGCATCAGGATGCCCTATATAGACCCGGCTGTCCTGGAACTCATTGTATAAACCAGGCTGGCCTTGTACACATAGAGATCCCCCTGCCTCTTCCTTCTGAAGGCTGAGATTAAAGGTGTGGGCCACCACCACTGGCTTTGGTTTTATTTTCAATGTAACTGGGTTCCTGTCATACCCATTTTATTAATGTGGAAATGAAGGGTATCAGTTAAGCACCAAGTACCTATTAAGTAGAGGAACAAGTCCTTGAACGAGACCAAATACCTAATTCTTTTTTCTACGTTTGCTGAAAGTTGGGAATTCCCTTTCTTCCTTCCCTGTGGATCTTTGTGCTGCTTCTCTCTTCATTTAACCAGTTCCAGAGATAAACGTTTTCCAGACTTAACTAAAGGAGGCGTCAGCATTTCTCACTCAACCTACTGAAAAACAACTGTGGTGTATACTGTGTCCCTCAAGCATTACTAATAAACATAAACATTTAATCTGATGTGTTTATATATTCATTCACTAAATTAAAATGACTTCATTTGACTTCCTGTGTAGTCATCTCCTTCAGAGTGCAAATTACCCGGAAGAAAGAATCAAGTGCGCCTAACCTGCTTAATACATAGCACTCCATGCATCAGACATAATTTCATGCTAAATAAATACATTTTCATGGAAGTGGTAATTGTTCATAATGACACAAATGTGAACCCAAACATGCGTTCTAAAGCAATAGCATAATCATGTAGGGACAAAACCACACCTGTCTCTCTCTTGGTCTGTAATACAGTGAAGGTCTGTATTGTTGCTGGCTTTGCTTTTCTCAGTCTCCCAGCACCTTTTGATTAGTCCTGGTCTGGAATGTGCTTGATAGATGTCAGTTGTAGAATATTCATAAAAACTTGTCAAAAAAATCACATGCTTCTAGCTGGTAGGAAATGGTTTAGTGGTTAAAGTACTTTGCATGTAAATGTGAGGGCCAGCGTTCAGATCCCCAGAACTCACAGAAATGCCAAGTAGGCCCAGCAGGCAAAGACAGAGGATCCCCAGAGTAAAGTGGCTATGAAAACTTTTAAGTTTGGTTGAGAGACCCTCTCTCAATGAGTAAGGTTAAAAAGCATTTAAAGACAATTCCTAGCATCAACCTTGGGCCACCAACATACATATGTGCCCACACCAAAAGAAAAAAGACAAGTAGGAAAAGGGGAAAAATATGTGTGTGTACTAGAGAGCTAAGCATGATGGCACGCACTGTAGTCCTAGCCTTCTGGAAGCTGAAGCAGGACGATTGCAAGTTTGAAACAATTGACAGCTGTCAAGTGAGACCCTGTCCCTAAGAATAGAAAATACTAAAGATAATGTGTTTAATTTTTTAATGGACATATAATTCACTGTAGGCTGAGACTGACCATTCATTTCTCGGCTGCCCCGACCCAAATAATCACACAGAACATATATTAATTACAACACTCCTTGGCCAATGGTTTATGCATATTACTAGCTAGCTCTTACATCTTAAATTAACCCATTTCTATTATTCTGTGTATCACCACGAGGCTGTGCCCAGGTAAAGTTCCAGCATCTGTCTCCTTTGGCAACTACATGGCATCTCTTTGACGCCACCTACTCTTCTCTATATCTCTGTTCGGATTTCCTGCCTGACTTTACTCTGCTAAGCTATTGGCCGGAACAGCTTTATTCATCAAAAGCAACACATATACAGAAAGGCATCCCACATCGATTTACATATCAAAATCCGACATCAATTTATTTTATATGTTTGAGTGTCTTGCCTGCTTGTATGTATGTACACCAAATGCATACATGATGCCCTTGGAGGTCCAAAGAGGGCATTGGATTCCCTGAAAATAGAATTATGGATGGTGGTGAACCACCATGTGGGTGCTGGGAAACAACCCAGGACCTCTACAAGAGCAACAGATGCTTTTCACCACTGAGCATCTCTCCAGCACAAATTCTAAGCCAGGCAATGATAACACATGCCTTTAATCCCAATACTTGGGGGGCAGAGGCAGGCCGATCTCTGTGATCTCTGTGAGGCCAGCCTGCTCTATGGAACAAGATCTAGGACAGGCTCCAAAGCTACACAGAGAAACCCTGTTTCGAAAAATAAAACAAAATGAAAAAGACAAAAACCAAATTCTGCTTATTATACAATCTAGCAATTTTTAGAATATTCAAAACGTGTGTCACTATCCATATTTTTTGATTGTATAATTTTTTATCGTTCTCTACCTATTAACAAGTACCTTTTCCAGCTCCTGGTAACCACCAAACCACCAATCTCCTTCCTGTCTGCATGGATTTGTTTTATACATTATCATAAATTATTATTATAAAAGACTGTACATTATCTTTTATTGCATGGACTTAGTATCATAGTTGAAAAAATGGTGTAATACAATTCTAAATCCATGCCTAAGTATACAGTCTTGGTCAAATTGAGCCTTTAGGAAAAATTTTGTCTTAAGGACTTTCTTTTTTATTTTATGTATTGGATCCTCTGGAGCTGGAATTACAGATGGCTGTGAGCCATCTGATGTGGGTGCTGAGAACCAAATTACAGTCCTCAAAAAAAGTCCTTAACTACTGAGCCATCTCTGCAGCCCCAGAAAGTGAAGTCTTTTTGTTTGGTTGGTTTGTTTTGTTTTCGGAAGCAGGATCTCACTATGTAGCCCTGACCTCAAAGTCACAGAGATCAGTCTGCCTCTAAGAAAAATAAATTCTGTCACAAGACGCCTTCTCTGAAAAGCATGCTCTAAGCAGAAGTTTAACGTGCTGTTTATTAGAGAATGCCTTCCACACCGTGGAAGGAAGGACTGGGGAAAAGTAGCAGTTGAAATCTACAGGAAGCCAGCTATGGGAGCTTAGAATTAATGTGTACAGTGTTGCCACCTGTTGGACCTGAAATCTCCCAGGTGCTTTTCAGCCATAACAGGCTGCTCAGTCTTCTCTCAGAGATCAGGCCTCAATTTCAGTTTCCTGAGACTGGACAAGCAGTTTCTGAGGAAAAGCCACAAATAAAGGACAATCAGTCTCCTACACCCCCAACAGCAAGCCGGAGGCTTGGTACATGCCTCAGTCGGCTTCCTCAGGCCCGGGCCTCCCAGGTCTGCCCAAATATTAAAAACTGTAGCCCTGACTAACCCCTGGCTAGCCCTAGCCAATTAAAACATACTAATATGATTTCTGCTTGCTTAAACCAATCACATCTAAAATGACCTAATTTCCTTAGACAGTCCTCTCAGCAAGACTTAAAAGAAGCCCCCAGTCACTTTTTGGGGTCGCCACCATCTTGCCTTTTTGTAGGATGGTTGACCCAGCATGCTAGAATAATAAAAAAAAGATTTTGTTTTTGTATCGGATCTGGTCTCTTGGTGGTCTTTGGGGGTCTGGGCTCTGGGTAGAACAAAAGTCATTATAAAAATAAATCTGATCATTTCATACTGTAATTTTCTCTCCCATACCTCCTAATGCAAGAGTGATCTTTCAGACTTTAATAGTTCCTTATTCCCATGTCAATGATAAAAGTATATTCACTTCTTTTACTTCTTCCAGTAACATTTGGTTTCACTAGCCCACATTCTGCTTATAACATAGACTAATGGAATCCAGAACTTGTAAAAATCCAAAGTCTAGGCCAGGCATGGTGGCACATAGCTATAATCCCAACTCTCTGGCAGAAGCAGACAGATCTCCGTGAGTTCAAAGCCAGCCTGGTCTATATAGTGAGTTCTGGGACAGCCTCTGTCTTATGTAGACTCTGTCTCAAAAAACAAAACAAAGAAATAAAAAAATTTAAAAAACCAAAATCTTGAACCAGATGTGACAGTGCACACTGGATGATCCCAAGTTTAAGGCCATCTTTCAGTACATAGCAAATACTTGACTTAAAGAAAAAAAGGGTTTTCAAAATTGGCAGAAAGTCAATAGAATTTTTCCTCTGTCCTGTGTAATGGGGACACTTTTATGTACCATAAAACCACTTCAAGTTGGATGATGGCTCATGCCTTTAATCTAGAACTTGGAAGGCAGAGGCTAGTAGACCTCAGTGAGTTTGAGGCCAGTCTGGTCTGGTCTATAGAGCAATTTCCAGGACAAACAGGCCTGTTACACAAAAAAAAACCCTTATTGTTATAGGCTGCTTGCTCATTTTCAGGCTGTGCAGACTCCTGAAATAATCACTCAGAAACTATATTATTTTTAATACTGTTTGCACAATAGCTTAAGCACACTTCTTCTGGCTTATTCTTATATCTTAAATTGACCCATTTCCATTATTTTATATTTTACCACGAGGCTCATGGCCTACCAGCAAGG
>LOJH01039903.1:0-12214 GCA_001685095.1 Ellobius talpinus | reverse complement strand
TATATATATATATATATATATATATGTATATATATACATATATAAATGACAAAACAGCTTGGTATTGGTGTAAAATAGACAGGTGCACCAATGAAATCAAATCAAAGACCTTGATATTAATCCACACATGTATGAACACCTGATTTTTGACAAAGAAGCTAAAACTATACAATGGAAAAAAGAAAGCATCTTCATAACTGGATGTCAACATGTAGAAGAATGAGAATAGATCCATAGCCATCTCCAAGTACAAAACTCATGTCCAAATGGCTCAAAAACCTCACCATAAATCCAGCCCCACTGAACCTCATAGAAGAGAAAGTGCAAAGTAGCCTTGAATGCATGGGCATAGAAGACCACTTTTGAAGTATAACCCCAGTAACACAGACACTGAGAGCAACAATTAATGAATAGGAACTCCTGAAAATGAGAAGCTTCTGTAAGACAAAGGACAGGGTGACTAAGACAAATCGGCACCTTATAGAATGGGAAAAGATCTTCACCAACCCCACATCAGACAGAGGACTGATCTCCAAAGTATATAAAGAACTTAAGAAACTAGACATTAAAATACCAAATAATCCAATTAAAAATGAGGTACTTTTCTAAACAGATAATTCATAACAGCAGAATCTCCAGTGGTCAAAAGACACTTAGGCAATGGCTCAACATCCCTAACCATCAAGGAAATGAAAATCAAAACAACTTTTTGATACCATTCTGCACCAGTCAGAATGGCTCAGATCAAAAACATCAATGATAGCTATGCTGGAGAAGATGCGGAATAAGGGGAACATGCCCCCATTGCTGGTGAAGTACCAACTTGTACAGCCACTTTGGAAATCAGTATGGCAATTTCTTAGAAAACTGGGAATCAATCAACCTCAAGACCCAGCAATATCACTCTTGGGCATATACCCAAATGATGCATACTCATACCACAAGGACATTTGCTCAACCATGTTCACAGCGGCATAATAGCCTGAACCTGGAAACAACCTTGATGTCCCTCAACCAAAGAATGGATAAAGAAAACATGATACATTTACACAATGGAGTACTACTCAGCCATAAAAAACAATGAAATCTTGAAATTTGCAAGTAAATGGACAGAACTAGAATAAATCATCCTGAGTGAGATAACCCTATCCCAGAAATACAAACATGGTATGTAGTCACTCAAAAGTGGATATCTGACACACATTAAAGAATAACCAGCTTATACATAGTCCATGGTCCCAGAGAAACTAGGTAGCAAGGAGAAACCTAAGAGAGACATGCATAGTTATCCCTGGGAAGTAGAATTAGACAAGATCTCCTGAGAAAATTGGGATTGTGAGGTGGGAGGAAGGGAGAACAGAAGGGGAGGAGGAGGGTAGAAAGGAGAACATGAAGGAAAGGGATGGCTGAGATGAGATAAGGGAAGAGATATCTTGATTGAGGGGAACCATTATGGGGCTAGTGTGAAACCTGGCACCAGGAAAATTACCTGGAATCCAAAAAGATGACCCCACCGAAGACCCTAGGCAATAGTGGAGAGTGTGTCTGAACTGGCCTTCTCCTGTAACCAGATTGATGATCACCTTAATTGTCATCTTAGAACCTTCATCCACAAGCAAATGCAGAGTCCACATCACCACTGGGCTGAGCTTCTGGAAACCAGTCAAAGAGAGTCAGGGCCAATAACATGAACAAAGGAGTCAAGATCATGATGCCAATACCCACAGAAACAGCTCACCTGAGCTAGTGGAAGCTCACTGATTCCAGACTCATATCAGGGAAACCTGCCTAAGAGCAAATTAGGGTCTCTGAATGTGGGTGACAGTTGTGTAGCTTTGGCAGTCTGTGGCGCCTCTGGTGGTGGGACCAGGATTCATTCCTATTGCTTGAACTGACTGGATCCCTTTCTTTTTGAATGGATACTTTGCTCAGCAGAGGGCCTTAGTCCTGCCTCAAAGTGATGTGTCAGACTTTGTTAACTCTCCATGGGTAGTCTTACCCTCTTTTACAAGTGGATGGGGTATGGTGTGTGGGGGGGAGGTAGAGAGTGGGAGGAGGAGAAGAAGTGGGAACTGGGATAGGTATGTAAAATGAAATAAATAAATTAATTAAAAATATAGTAACGGACATGATAAATTCTCTTTTGAGTTGTTGATCAGAGGAGTGCAAGAGATTTCCTAAATAATGCAGTCTGCTACTATTGCTGTTTGTTGCCTTCCAGAGGTAGAAAATAAGTTATTATTGCTGAATACACCACACACTTAAGGCACTGGACTCCTAGGATTTGAGTTCTATCTGACCTGAATGCCTCATCTCTGAGGACTATTTTTCAAAGAATCAGAAGTTGCTGTCCAAGCACTTAAGGACAGGAAGCAACCCGGAGTCCTCTGCTGCTGTGGAGCCTATGAACTACGACAAAGAGCAGTATGGCAATAAGGCTCTAAATGTGCAGCAGTGGCAATCGTCTTTGTGGAAACTGACAACTGTCTAATTGGACTTAAGACAAACTCAGCAGGGGGGAAGTCATGCCTGGTTCTGGAAACCTACACAATTCCACTAGCTAGTGATCTTGAAGTCATGGATCTTAGGGGGGGGAACCTACTTCAGCTACTTTGAAAAACAAATACAGTTTTTAATCTGCATTATAAAACTTGTTTATATACCCAGATTTAAGTGTAGCTCCCAACACCTTCCAAAGGAGCTTTTCTATGCAACAGAGACCTTTAAAGAAAACCACAATTGGTCTAAATGCAAAAATCACCTGATGGTGGCCTGACCAGATCAAGTGGATAGATCTGCAATAGAACATTTGTGCATAAGACTCATGGCACAACACAGAAGAGAGAGTAGAATGACTGTAAGAGCCAGACACCTCATCAATATTGCTCTCTCAGCAAGATCTAAACAGGAACATCACCAGTAGACATATTAAAATGAAAGGGAGAATACCCATGGGCCTCTACCACTACACAAAGAACTGTAGGCAGCTAAGGGATACAGAGAGCAATAAAGAAATCTTAATGGAAGAGCTCTCCAATTAATTATTCAATGCCAGGTGGTCTGTTCTAAAATTATGCTCATGCAAACTGAATGGGTTCACTGTCCCCCCAACAATCCCTCATGTTCCCATCTCCACCTGATCCTCAGTCTACCAAAGAGATATATTTTCCCTTCCCAGGAAAATGAATGTATCCCTTTTACCTTTGGTCACTCCTTATTACCTAGCCTATCTGAGGCTGTGGATTATACCATGGCTGACCTTGACCTTACAGCTAATATCCACTTGTTAGTGAGTACATACCACTCTTGTCTTTTGGGGTCTGGGTTACTTCACTCAGGATGGATTTTTCTACTTTCAACATCTGCCTTCAAATTTCCTGATGACATTGTTTTTAACAGCTGAGTAATACTCAATTGTGTAAATGTACTATACTTTATTTATCCATTCTTTGATTGAGGGACATCTAGGTTGTTTCCAGATTATGACTATTCAGGAAGTTGCCTCCTGTGCCAATGCATTCAAGGTTCTATCCCACTTTTTCTTCTATCAGGTTTACTGTAACTGAATTTTTGTTGAGATCTTTGATCCACTTGGACTTGAGTTATGTGCAGAGTGATAAGGAAGGATTTATTTGCATTTTTCTACATGCAAACATCCAGTTATGATGGTGCCATTTGTTGAAGATGCTTTCCTTTTTCCATTGTATAATTTTGGCTTCTTTGTCAGAAATCATGTGTTCAGACTATGGGGACCTTTGAAGTTGGAATAAACACATTTTGCATTATGATATTGTTACAAGCCTATGGGGACCAGGTAATGGAATGTAGTAGTTTGTAAGTAATTGGCCCCCATACTATCATAGGGAGTGGCATAATTAGGTGGTGTGGTTTTATTGGAGTAGGTATTTCTTGTTGGTGGAAGTGTGTCACTGTGGTAGTGGACTTTGACTTTTCCTATGTTCAATATACCACTCAGTGTCGCAGTAAACTTCTCATTGCCTGCAAGAGGTAGGACTCTCAAGTCCAGCACCACGTATGTCTGCATGTCACTATGCTCCCCGCCATGATGATAATGGACTGGACCTCTAGAAATGTAAGCAAGCCCCCTCAGTTAAACGTTTTCCTTATAAGAGTTCCATGCTCAAGTTGTCTTTTCAAAGCAATAAAAACCCTTGAGATAAAAGTACCACTATCAAACCATTGTGAATCTCTTGCCTTGCCAATCTCTGTTGTGGTTCACAATTGGTATAGCAGGATATGACTATTTATTACTTTTATCCCTGACTGCATGCATAGAATCTTCTCAGGCTATGAGAGCTAGCCTTCAGAGAGAAGGCTTCAGGATTATTGCCAAATCCATTCCAATAATTTCTGTTTCTGATGTGTCTAGTGTCTTCAGTAAGGTTTACTTTCAAATTCTTGTGGGCAATCTAGGGCAACTGCAACAGTCTATTTTGTTTTGTTTTGGGTGTATCTTGAAACTCCCTGGCTATCTTCTCAGAATGAGTTTTCCAATGAGTGACACTAGATTTTTATTTTTTTATATTATCATTATAAATTATTATTTTTAGAGATCATTATCACCCCACGTGGTATATATCTATACATATTTGCTTTGCTGTTTTTATTTTTTCTTTTGAAAATTTTTTATTTTCTTATATGTTATATCCTGACTGCTGTTTCCCCTCCTTCCCTGTCCCCCAGTCTCTCTCCCCCAGATCCACCCTTCCTACCACTCCCCTCAGAAAAGAACAGGTCTCCCATAGACAACAAACAAGCATGGCATAATATGCTACTAAAAGACCAGGTACATACTGTCACATCAAGACTGGTTGATGCAACCCAGTAGGAGGAAAAGAGTCCCATAAATAGACAAAGAAGTCAATGACTGCTCTTCTCCCACTGCTAGGAATCCCAAAAGAGCAGCAAGTTACTCAGGCATAACATAAAAGCAGAGGACCTAGGTCAGAGTCCCTGTAAGCTCCTTGAACTCTGCAAGCCCCATGGTCCTAGTTAATTAGTTTTGTGAGTCATGTTCTCTTGGTGTATCTCTTTCTTCTGGTTTCCCTGATCCTCCTCCCCATCCTCAGCAGGATTGCCCATGATCTGCCTAATGTTTGGCTGTGGGATTCTGTATCTTCTCCCTTCAGTTTCCGGATGAAGTTTTTTTGTTCTCTGATGAGGATTCTGCAGGCTTGGGTTCCAGAACACTCTGCAGGCAGGAAAAGCTGTAGGGTGAACATTTTGAGGCTGGCTTGGTGTCCCAATCCCTCCACTTGGGGCCTTGCCTGGATATAGAAGATGGCTAGTTCAGGTTCTGTATCCCCTATTAATAGTAGTGTTTGTTAGAATATCTCTTCACAGATTCCATGGAGTTTCCCTTACACTAGGTTTCCAACTCAATCCCAAAATACCGCCAAATTGCATTCATTTCTCCCAGTGTTTACTCACACCCCCCAACCTATCCCTCCTGTTTGCAACCACACCTTCCCCTGACCACACATGAAATCTATTCTATTTCCCCTTCCTGGGGAGATCTATGTGCCCCTGTTGAGTGCTGTGTCTTGTTACTTAGACTCTCTGGGTGGGTGGACTGTAGCATGATTATCTTTTATTCTACAGCTAACATACATTTATAAGTGAATACATGGCATGTTTTTTTTCTGGGTCTGGGTTACCTTACTCAGGATTTTTTTCAAGTTCCAGCCATTTGCCTGCAAATTTTATGATGTCCTTGTTTTTAACAACTTAGTAATATACCACTGTGAAAATATACCATGTTTTATTATCCATTCTTCAATAGGGGTGCATCTAGTTTGTTTCTAATTTTTGGCTATTATAAATAAAACTTCTATGAGCATAGTTGAGTAAGTATCCTTGTGATAGAATGGAGCATCCATTGGGTATATTCCCAGGGGTGGTATAGCTGTGTCTTCAGGTAGATTGATTCTCAATATTTTCAGAAATTGTCATACTGATTTCCAAAGTGGCTGTACAAGTATGCACTTCCACCAGCAGTTGAGGAGTGTAGGGGACCATCCTCCACAAAAATACCACTTGCTAGGGTAGGGACGTGGAGATCAGAAAAGTTAGTAAAGAATATGGAGACATGAGTAAAAATAATAAAACTGAAACATAGGATAGTATTGGGAAGGAGTTTCAGTGAATACTGAAATCACTCATGTTTAATTTTCCATACACTTTTATATCCCAATGCAAAAGGGGGAAGAAGGCAACAAAAGACTTCTTTAACATGATAGAAAGAACAACTTGAGCAGTTAATTACTTTAACACTTTGAGATATCAAATCATTACTATTCTGTTTTTCAGGCATTGAAGCCACACTAGACTGTCATAAAAACAGCCACTCCCCAAGTAACCTCCTATTAGAAAAGAAGGAGCAGAAATATGCTTGCATATCCTGACTACCTGTATATGCCATCTTAATGTCAAAAGAGCCAAGTAGCCACATCCTGAGTCAGGATGTGTAGCCCTGATTCTTGTCAATAATTTTCAGCAACCTTCAAACTCTCTTACCAGCAGACAAGGCAGAAATAAGCTCACATTTTTGGACCTCCCCTTGTTCCACACCTCCATTGTTCCAGAGTAAGCTGTCACATCTGTTTTTGGTTTTAGCCATTCTGACAGGTGTAAGGTGGAATCTCAAAGTCATTTTGATTTGCCTTTCCCTAATGGCTAAGTATGTTGAACATTTCTGTAAGAGTTTCTTAGGAATTTGAGTTTCCTCTATTGAGAATTCTGTTTAGATTTGTACTCCATTTTTAATTGGGTTACTTGTTTTTTAATATCAAATTTCTTGAATTCTTTATTTATTTTGGAGATCAGTCCTCTGTCAGATGTTGGGCTGATGAAGGTATTTTCCTATTCCGTAGGTTGCTGTGTTGTCTAATTGATGGCACACCCTTTGCCTTATAGAAGTTTCTCAGTTTCATAAGGTCCCATTTGTAAATTGCTGTTCTTAATGCTTTTGTTATTCATTTTCTGTTCAGGAAGTTGTCTCCTGTGTCAGTGTGTTCAAGGCTATTCTCCATTTTGTTTTCTATAGTCTTAGTGTACCTGGATTTATGCTGAGGTCTTCGATCCACTTGGACTTGAGTTTTGTGCAGAGCAATGAGGACAGATTTATTTGCATTCTTCTACACGTAGATAACCAGTTACATGAGCACCATTTGTTGAAAATGTTTGCTTTTTTGCCTTGTATATTTCCAGCTTCTTTATTAAAAATCAAGTGTCAATAGGTGCATGTACATATGTCTAGATCTTCCATTTGATTCCATTAATCAACATGTCTGTTTTTATACCCCTTGCAGTTTTTATTACTACAGCTCTGTAGTATAGCTTGCAATCAGGGATACTGCAAGAAGTTCCTTTTTTGTAAAGTGTTGGGGGAGGCTGTTCATTTATCTCTGGCAGCTCAGACCTGAAATAATCACACAGAAACTACATTATTTGCAATACTGTTTGGCCAATAGCTTAAGCTTATTTCTGCCTTACTCTTATATCTTAAATTAACCCATTTCTATTAATCTGTATATTGCCACGTGGCTGTGGCTTGCTGGGTAAAGTTCCATTTGGTGTCTGTCTCTGGAGGGGCTACCTGGCTTCTTACTGACTCCACCTTCTTTTTCCCAGCATTCAGTTTAGTTTTCCAACCTAGCTCTATTCTGCTAAGCCACTGTCTAAAACAGCTTTATCAATTAATTTAAAAAAGCAACACACATACAGAAGGACTTCTCACACCAGTATAGGGTTGTTTTAGCAATCCCTTTTCCCCATATGATGTTGAGTATTCATCTTCCAAGTTCTGTAAAGAATTATACTGAGATTTTGATGGGGTTGCATTGAATTTGTAGATTGCTTTTGGTAGAATGGCTTTTTTTACTATGTTAATCCTACTGATGCATGAACAAGGAAGATCTTTTCATCTTTTGAAATCATCTTCAATTTTCTCCTTCAAAAACTTAAAGTTTTTATAATACATGTCTTTCACTTGCTTGGTTAGAGTTATGCCAAGATATTTATGTTATTTGTGGTTATTATGGTGTTTGTTGAGCTGATTTCTTTCTCAGCCCAGTAATCATTTGTTTACATCTGTCTGTTGTTTCGTAGATACCTCCAAGACTTTGATCATGAAAGTGTTTTTTTATTTTGTCAAAGGCTTTTTCAACATCTAATGAGATGATCATGTGGGTTTTTTCGTCCAGTTCATTCATATGGTGAATTACATTGACAGATTTCATATGTTGAATCATCACTGCATCTCTGAGATGAAGCCTACATGATCTTCATGGATTATCTTTTTGGTGTGTTCTTGGATTCAGTTCGCAAGTATTTTACTTAGTATTTCAGTATCATTATACATGAGGGAAATTGATCTGTAATTCCATTTCCTTGTTGCATCTTTGTGTGGTTTGGGTGTAAGCATAACTGTGGTCTCACGCAATGAATTTGACAATGTTCCTTCTGTTTCTGTTTTGTGGAATAATTTGAGGAGCATCAGTATTATCTCTTCTTTGAATTCTTCTGGTAGAATTCTGCAGTAAAACCATATGACCCAGGGCTTTTTTTTTGTAGTTGGGAGATTTTAATGGCTGCTTCTATTTTCTTGGTGGTTATAGATGTATTTAAATTGTTTATTTGGTCTTTATTTAACTTTGGTAAGTGGTATCTATCAATAAAATTGTCTGTTTCTTTCTGATTTTCCAATTTTGTAGAGTACAGGTTCTTGAAATATGTCCTTATTATTCATTGGATTTCCTCAGTTCCCATTGTTTTTTCCTCGTTTTCATTTCTAATTTTCTTAAGTTGGATATTCTTACTTGGTCTTTTAGGTAGTTTTGTCTATCTTGTTGATTTTCTGGAAGAACCACCTTTTGTTTCATTAATTCTTTGTATTGTTCTCTTTGCTTTTATTTTATTGATTTTGGCCTTCAGTTGATTATTTTCTGCCTTCTATCTTTGTTGGATATGTTTGTTTCTTTTTTCCAGAGCATTTAGATATGCTGTTAAATTTCTCATATGAGATCTCTGCAATTTCTTTATGTAGGCACTCAGTACTATGAATTTTCATCTTAGGACCACTCTTTTTTTCATTGTGTAATTGTTACAGCTGTGAAAAGAAAGGTATACTGGCCATTGGAAGTCAGTCTATACCTGTAAGTATTACAACTCTGAAGAGAAATGTATCTTGGTCATCAGAAGTCAGGCTATACTTGTGTTACAGCTCTGAGAGAAAGGTATACCGACTGTCAGGAGCCAGATAGTATGTACAGCTCTGCTGTAGTGGTAGAGGGATCCCCCCAGGAATGTCGCAGCTCTGCTCCTCTCTTGGAGAGCCATTACAGCTCTACTCTGCTCTGTAAGGGAATTTCCCTGGAGAAATGTAGCAGTTCTGCTGCTGCTCTGGTGAAAGTTGTTACTTCTCTGCTCTGCTATACTCTAGTAAAAGGTTGTCACCCAAACCTACTTAAAGAGATTTATTGGGAGGGAGGAAGATTCATTGGGAGGGAGGAATCCAAGAGAGTGGCTGCCTCTGTCAGGGTGGAAAAAAAGGCAACTTCATACAAAAGAGGTATAGGGTTTATATAGGGTTTCTTAGGGGCAGAGGCTTTCTAGGGTAAAGAATTTTAGGGTGGGAATTGGTCATATTTCAGCCCCTGAGCTTGGACAGTCTCTGAGACTAGCTCAACTTCATGCTCAGGGATTGGTTGATTTTGTGTTCAGCGACTGGTTAGTTTTCATGCATGGGAGCTGGTGTTTTTTTGTGCTGAGTATGTAAGGGGCAGAGTATGTATTGTTGGTTCTGCTCACAGAGCCAAAGTGTGTTTCTTTCACTGTCCTTTTTTTGGCCTTTTGGCTCTGGTCTCAGGGCTAGTGAATTGGCTCTGGTCTCAGGACCAGTGTCAGGGTCAGGGTGCACCTTTTTGACTCTGGTTTCAGTTTCAGAGTAGGTTTCTTTGGCTGCCCCTGTTACTCTACACAATGTGTCCCACAAGTTTGTCTATGTTGTATATTCATTTTCATTGAATTCTAGGAAGTGTTTAATTTATTCCTTTATTTCTGCCTTGACTCAGTAGTCCTTCAGTAGGGAGTTGTTTAGGTTACACGAATTTATAGACTTTCTGCTGTTTCTGTTGTTGATATCCTGGGTGTTCTAATAGGATACAGCAGGTTATTTTAATTTTCTTGTATCTTTTGAGACTTGCTTTGTGACCAAGTATGTGGTCTGTTTTGCAGAATGTTCTATGAGGTGCTGAGAAAAAGGTACATTCGTTTGTGTTTGGGTGAAATGTTCTATAGGTATCTGTTAAATTCATTTGATTCATAATATATGTTAACTCCATTATTTCTCTGTATTTTGTCTGTATGACCTGTCAATTGCTGGAAGTTAGGAATTGAAGCCTGCAACTATTAATCTGTAATATTTAATGGGTGATTTAATCTTTACTCATGTTTCTTTTCCAAACATGAGTTACCTTGTGTTCAGCACATTGGTTAAGAATTGAAATGTCATCTTGGTGGATTTTTTTTCAATGAGCATTAAATGTTGTTCTCCATCTCTCTGATTAATTTTGGTTGGTAGTCTATTTTGTTCAGTGCTAGAAAAGCCATACCAGCTTTGCTTCTTAAGTTTATTTGCTTGGAAAAACTTTTTCCCACCCTTTACTCTGAGGTAGCATCTACCTTTGATCTTGAAATGTATTTCATGTATGCAGGAGAAGGAGGGATCTTGTTTTCATATCCATTATTTGAGTCTATGTCTTTTTTTCTGAGAATTGAGTCCACAGATATTGAGAGTTATTAATGACCAATGATTGTTAATTTCTATTATTTATATATATGTCTGTTAAGTCCATTTGAATCATAACATCTCTTAGTTCCCTTATTTCCCTGTTAATTTTTTTTCCTGAATGACCTGTCCAGTAGTGATAGTGGAGTGTTGAAGACTCCCACTATTAGTGTGTGTGGTTTAATGTATGATTTAAGGTTTAGAACTGTTTCTTTTACATATGAGGGTGCCCTTGTAATTGGGGCATAGATGTTCAGTATTGAGATTTCCTCTTCATGGATTTTACCTGTGACTAATATGAAATGTCCTTCTTTGTTTCTTTTGATAGATTTAAATTTGAAGTCTATTTTGTTAGATATTAGGATAGCTACACCAGCTGGTTTCTTAGGTCCATTTGATTGGATTTTTTCCCCAACCCTTTACTCTGAGGCAATGTCTGTCTTTGAGGTTGAGGTGTGTTTCTTGCATGCAGAAGAAGGACGGATTCTGTTTTCATATCCACTCTGTTAGCCTTTGTCTTTTTATAGGTGAGTTGAGTCCATTAATGACTGGGATATTAATGACCAGTAATTGCTATCTCTTGTTAATTAAGTTTTCACTGTTAGTGATGTTAATTTGTGTGTTTCTCCCTTCTTTGGGATTTGCTGCTATGAGATCATCAATTGTCTGTGTATTTTGTTGATGTAGCCAACTTCCTTGGGTTGGAGTTTTTCTTCCAGTACTTTGAATAGGGCTGGGTTTATGGCTAGGTATTGGTTAAATATGGTTCTCTCATGGAATATCCTATTTTGTCCTTCTATAGTGATTGAAAGTTTTGCAGGGTATAGTAGTCTGGGCTGGCATCCGTGGTCTCTTAACATATGCATAATACTTGACACGACCTTCTGGCTTTCATTGTCTCCAATGAGGAGTCAGGTGTAATTCTGCTAGGTCTGCCTTTATACATTACTTGGCCTTTTTCCTTTGCAGCTCTTAATATTCTTTCTTTACTCTGTATGTTTAGTGTTTTGAATATTATGTGGCGAGGGGACTTTTTTTTGATCCAGTCTATTTGGTGTTTTGTATGCTTCTTGTATCTTCATAGGCATATATTTCTTTAGGTTGGGAAAGTATTCTTCTATGATTTAGTTAAATATATTTTCTGTGCTCTTGAGTTTAACTTCTTCTCCTTCTTCTATACCTATAATTTTAGGCTTGGTCTTTTCATGGTGTCCCATATTTCCTGGATTTTTTATGTTAAGATTTTGTTAGATTTAATGTTTTTTGTTTTTTTGATTGATGAGTCTATTTTCTCTATTGTTATCTTCAGTGCTTGAGATTCTCTCTTCCATGTCTGTATTCTGCTATTTATGCTGGCATTTGTGGTTCCTGATCATTTTCTCATGATTTCTGTTTCTATAATTC
>LOJH01039901.1:1065-11641 GCA_001685095.1 Ellobius talpinus | reverse complement strand
CCCCCCCCCGGTCTCCCACCTGCACGACCAGGGACATTTTCCAGAGTCACTGGAGCCCAAGGAAAACACAGGAATGAAAAGTGTGGCTTACCTTTCTCAGACATGTTTGTGCGTAGGGTCTTAGGAAGACACTAAAAGGGATTTGAGACAAAAAGCCACAGAGATGTCAAGACGCTTGAGGGAATTGGGGCGGAGTGGGGGACACATCTGTGACCCCAGACATGGAGATCTTGCTCAAGACCAGCCTCAGCTACATAGTGAGCTCCAGGCCAGTTAGGCACCATGACAATCCTTGCTCATGTTTCCCTCTGGGTTCTGCGATCCATGCCTTGAAGCGTTGTAAGTCCTCACCCCCACCCGTCCAGCGGGCTTAAGACCCAGTGACATGACCCCCCTTTCTGAAGCTCTGTCTGTGATCAGACTGGGACTTCCTGAGAATCCGTCACCTAATCCATCCCCAGCATCCTCCTGCATCAGTCCAACCTTGCTCCAGATCTCCAGCTCAGAGGATCTAGAACTTCAGCTCCTGGTCATCTTTTGCTACTCGGTGAGTTCAAGGACAGACTGGGCTACGTGGGATCCTGTCTCAAAAACAAAACAAACAAAAAGTGGTGACCACATCTTATTATAAAGAGTAAAATAAATTCCAGATGAACCCAATGTGTATATGTTAAAAAAAAATCCTTTCAATTTTTTTTAAAAAACCGCAGGATGCTTACATACAGCTTCAAAAATGGCGAAGTCCTCTCTCTAAGGGTAACTGCTCAGACAAAGTAAAGGATTGCTAACTTCTCACAAATTGTGTCTGTGTGTGCATTTGTGTGTGGGTGCCCATAGGTGCATGTGAAATTTCCTGGGAGCAAGTGAGAAGGAAACACGGAACACGCAACAAACCTGCTTAGGAGTTTATTAGAGGGGGTGTGTACAGGCCTGGGGAATCAGTGTGCAGAGAGAGAGAGAAGAAGATGGCGTGTCCAGCTTTTTAAAAGCTGCCTAGTGCATGCACACAGGGGATTGGTGTGTCTACATCATATGTTGATGACTCTGATGACGGGCATACACATGTGCACAAGGGTTTAGCTGAGTCATACGTGGATGTAACCCATGCATGCGTGCACATGGGCCATGCGGGGGTGAGGGGGCAGCTTTAATATTCAGACAATTACCTGAGGGCCCATCTGCACGTATATGTCATTAGAACCCAGAAGTGCAGCCTTATTTGTGGCTGAATAATTACATCATGCATGTATGTGGAGGCCAGAGGACAACTTCCGCCGTTGCTTGTTTTATGAGATGGTTTCTCTGTGTATCCCTGGCTGCCCTGAAAGTCACTGGCCTTGAACTCATAGAGTTCCACTTGTTTCTGCCTCCCAGTGCTGAGATAATAGGCATATGCCACCATACCTGGCTCGGCTATCATTCTGTAGGCACTGTTGATGTTGTTTTTGCTTGTTGAAACGAGGTCTCTCATTGGCCAGGAACTCATCAAGTAGGGTAGCCTGGCAGGTCAAGGAGTCCCAAGGATCTACCTGTCTCTGCCTCCCCATTGCTGGGATTACAAACGTGTCTTACCACATCTGGCACTCATGAGGATTCTAAGGACCAAGCTCAGATCATCATGTGTCCAAAGCAAAACATTTACCTCCCTAGGCCACTCGACACAAATAAACTGAAAAACTGAATTGGAAAAAGTGAGCTCAGAAGCCAGCGAAGGAGGAGGGTATTCACAATTTACTTCAGGGATAAGAAAGCATTTCCTTGATATTGAGACACACACACACACACACACACACACACAAGGGGTCCCAAGCTGACCGTGGTGGTGCTTGCCTGTGCCGCAGCCCTTGGTAGGGAGAGGAATGGGTGTTCTTGACTCCCCAAACATCTTGTAGTTTTCTCCTATGTGAGGCAAGAGGTGACCCAAGCATACTTTGGTCTCTCCCTGTGTACCAAGTGCTGAGTCATACTTCACAGCCGGCAAGGGGGAGCATTTGTGTTTGTGTGGACAGTCTTGCACAGGCAAGCCTTCATTCGACTGTCATGGCCTTCTTCTACCCATAGGTGGCCCCAGTTCTTCAAGTGCCAGACCTTCTTTTACTGGGGGTAGAGAGTCCTTGTCCCTCCAGCCTCAAAGTTTGCAAGGTGGCATGTTAGACAAGTCCTTCAGGAAGGACCATGGAGGGCTCTGGATCCCCTGCCCAAGCTCACAATCTTCACTGAGTGTTGGCTCCATTCTGGTGCTGGGGAGCAACAGCTTTTCCCACTCTAGGGCCTGACCAGGAGCAGGGCCAGTCTTCTGGAGAAAGGGTCATTTTATACACATTGCTCCCCACATGCGCAAAAGCGCGCGCTCTTGCACACACACACACACACACACACACACACACACCTGATCATGTGACTGTGTTTTTTCTGTTCCCCAGGCAAAGCCCACTGCCTGGACAGTGTAACTTCCAGGAAGAAATATGCCAGGCACCAGCCAGCCTGGATGTTCTGACTTGCCTCAAAGGACAGTCGCACCTCTATAAAATGCAGTTTTCATGGGTCATTTTCAGCCTGCAAGTCCTGTGGGACAGAAAGACACAAGGGGTTGCCAAGGTGCTCAATGCCTTTCCAACATCAGCCAGGGAGAGAAAATATCACAGGACCACATGCCCCAGCAGTCCCCAGGAGTCCAGAGAGCCTGGCTGGAGAGCTGAGTCTGACTTCCATTCTGTCTCTTGAGGATCTACTTTCTTGAAAATGTTTTCTGTTAATCCATATTAATATTGCCAAGTAATGGGCTTCATGGTGATATTTCTGTTAAGTGTGCTATGCACCTGGCCCGCGTTCATCTGCTGCTCTCTCTTCTCCCTCTGTCCTTCCTCATAGTCCCTTTCTATTTTCTACATATGTATGTATACTGATTGACAGAAATTCTAGGTTTCACATATGAGGAAAAAAATACTATTTGTCTGTGTGTAACTCATTTCCCTTAACGTGATGATCCCCCAGGTCTACTCGTTTTTATGGCTGAATAAAAAAAAACCTCATTGTATAGGGACCGGCAAGACCACTAACAAGGTAAGAATTTCAGAGAGGGGACCTATTGAGAGCATAACACCTGCCCAGCTGATTCAGAACTAACAAGAGCTAGGGGCAGGACTGGGCAGCTGTAATCACAAGGTCAGTTGTTGAAACAGTTGGTCAGAGAGCAGGCTCACGGCTGAGGCCAAATGCAATCCCTAAGGCTGTTTGGGTTAATTCACCCAACCACACAGCTGCAGGTCTACTCCCTACCCCAAACAAGGGCCAAGCTGAGTTACACCCCAGAGCTCTCGCTCCAAAGCCACCATCCACTAAGTTACTCCCATGAGGAGCGGAGCGAGGTGGCTCCATCCTGCTGAGGGAGGGCAGTATCCTTCTACGGGACTCACGGGAGCATTGCATTCTCCTAGGTCCATCGCAGGCTGTCAGTGGCCGAGCTGGAACCAGAAGTGACAAGGCACTTGTACTGTGGAGATCAGGATGCTGAGAGGGAGGCCTGTCAGGAAAGGGACAGCAGCTTGCTCCACAGACAGAATCTGGGAAGAGCACCATTAGGGATTATAGACAAAGTGTAGGCCAGGCAAGGAGCCTTGTGACACCGGAGACCAGCAGCAACCCTAGGGTGGATGAGGGGGATGGAGAGGAAAGTCTGGGGGAGTGGGGCCTGGACCTGAAGGAGACAGAGCTCTAGAGGGCTCAGATAGCCTGGCTGCTGCCAGAGAAGCAGAGGAACCGAGGAAGAAATCTCTGGCCCCTCGGCCACTGCCTGCTGTGGTACTGCGAAGGGGTCTCCCCCTGCCTAAAGTCTCAGTCCATAGGGGTAGCTTCCCATGCACAGAGCCCAGAAGGGTTCTGAACCTGTGGACTGGAGGGTCTAGATTGAGAAAATCAAGGGCACAGAAGCTGGCCATGCCATGTGCCTCTGTACAATGTTATGACTCTGACATGTCCCCCCCAAAGTCCCCATGCTGGAAACTGGGTCCCCAGTGTGGTAGTACTGACAGGCATGGCCTCCAAGACTCAGTATATCATGGCCTGACAATTGTCCTAAGTGGATTGAGCCGCTGTCACCACAGCCATCTTGGAAGTAGTTGCTGATTCAAGTTCTTGTCTGACCCCACCCCTCCCCCTCCACCCCACCTCTCTCAAGGTGTCCTTTGCTGGGCCACCATTCACCCTCATCCAAAGCAAGTCCCTCAGCTGCAGACACCCCAACCTCTGGGACCATGAGAAGTGAGTGTGCTCTGTATCAGTGATGCAGCCTGGGGTGACAGTGACACACAGTGTTTAATCCTCCAGGAGGCCTGGGACTAACGCATCTCCTTTGTACTCCAGCACACTGAGGCCCCGAGAGGTTGGGAACATGGCCCAAGGTTTACAGTGAAGGTTCGCTGGACTGGAACAGATACCAGAACCCTGTGTTCAGTGTCTGTTATCTCTCTCTGCAGCTCCACCATCACAGCCAACCACAGGAGAGGGGAGGGTCACTGACAGGTCACTGCAGCCAGGTCACTGACAGACCCCAAGCCACTTGCCACCTCTAAAGTCAAGTATAAGTCTCTAATGACCCCCAAGGACACAGTCTGGGTGCCTTCAGTGTCACTGTCCATGTACACTGCTCATTGTAATCACACACACACACGTACATACCACATACACACACATACACACTCGCATATACACGCACACACATATCACATACACCACATACACACACGCACGCACTCATGCATGCGCATACCACATACATACACACATATCACATACAAACACACATACATATACACACCACATACACACTCACACACACGTACACACATACCACATACACACACACACACACACACACACACACACACACTGCAATGCAGAAACACCTACTCTGCTGGCTATGAGCACTCAGCCATCCCTTCTTGGCAGCAGGCAGAGGAATGTATGGGCAGACAACTGGGAAAAAGAGGGAAGGGACCGGAAGGCCTCCTCCATCCTCACCGAGGCACTACATGCAGGGGAGTCAAGGCGGGAGGGGGCACTACCCTCAGGTTCCCAGCGGCAGGTGGATGGGTGAGTTCCAACCTTGTGCCAGAGCCAGCCATTGCAGGGAAAGTGCTGAGCGCCCTGGAGCTGTTGAAGCCTGGCCCTGGGCATCTTGCTCTCTAGCTGAGGGGTCAGGGACAAGCACTGGCCTCTCCAGTCCAAATTGGCGAAGCAAGACCTTAAAGTGGAGCCTGGCCAACAACCTGCCTCCCAGGCTTGTTGAGAGTACTGAGTGGTTTAAGGACTGGGAATCCATGATCTTGTAGCTGGTGTATTCAAAGGAGGCAATAGGGACTGAGGAACCACTCACTGGTAGGACGCTTGCCTGGTGTGGCAAGGCCCTGGGCTCCGTTTCAAACACTGAAGCTAAATACAAAATACCATGACTCCGGATGGGCCCCAGGGCAAGCTGGTGACCCTCTCTGGATCTTTCCTCTGAAGGTGGGGATTGAACGGGCCAGACTCCTGCGTATGACATGAGGTGGCCTGGGTAAAGTATCTGTGAGGATGGGTGGCACACAGCAAGAACTTCTGCATGTCAGCATTCTCTTCTCCCACCCAGCTCTGCGATATTGCTTTGGGGTGAAACTTTAAGCCGTGGGGATCCTCACTACTGATCCTGCCCCTCCAAGCCACAGATGGCATGATGACAGTCTCTGCCTCCAAAGGGCTCCTAGCTGGGGAGTCAGGACTAGACAGGGAAGGCCACTGTGCAGGCCTAGCTGGAAGAAGGGGGCTCCATGGCCAACCTCTTGTGTCTGGAAGGTTGTGTGGGAGATTTGGGGGCTGATGAGCATTCTGGGAGAAAGGTTGCAGCATTGCAAAGACAGGAAGGATCTGAAGACAGGTTAGAGTGTAACTAACAGCATGGGGGAGAAAGAGGGGGGAGGAGTCTCATTGTGGTTGGCCTTCAATGATGGGCTGAGAGATGGGGGGCGTGGAGGATGGGAATGCTATAGAGTGGAGCACATGGGGCAGGAGTGTCCTAGGAGGGGACAAGGATGGGAAGACCATATACAGTAGCACAGAGGGTGTACTTGATAGTGGCAAGGATGCCTATGCTAGAGAGTAGGGATTTGAAGATGGACATGGCAAGGAGTGCAAGACAGGAGAGCTGGCTGAACAGTGGGTGGCTGCCAGGCCCTGGGAGCTAGGGGTACTGGGCTATCCTCCACCACTTTCTAGGTGAGGCTGCCTCACCCTGCCCATCTGCTCACGGCTGCTGGGAGCCCTGGAAGGCAGTCTGTAAGTGTGGGGAAATGAAGCCCGCACGGAGGCCAGGCTGCGGCTAGGGATCGGGATCCATCCTTTCCATCGGTCATGGATTTCAGCTCTATATAATAGAAGTGTGTATGGGACTTTACAAAAATGCCTAAAACCTAACACAAGCTTCTATAACCCATCACATGCTTGTACTTTTATAGAAATACAGATATGAGCCTTGGTTACTATCCCAGATAGACCTCTCCAATTCTCTGTAGTGGGCGTGGCCTGTTTTCTGTGGTGGGGACAGATCTTTGCTGATCTTGCCCTCAGCAGCGAGGTGTCACTTTTCACTCCTCTAGACAAGGTAGTCTGAGGCTCCTTCATCCATCTTTGATTTTCTCAAATAATGCTCCAAGATCTGTTCTCCCGCGCACCGTTGCTGGGCCCCAAGACATAAACACGGTTGTTGACCACGTCACCAAGCAGATATAGTGGAACTGATTTCTGCCACCAGCTGTAGAAGCCCCCACCCTCAGCACTTAATCCTTGGCTCACTGTGCAAACCTCTGCGGAAAACCTCACTACCAGCAAAGGGAATTGGGGTGAGCCACGCCCACCAGCACCTGTGCGTGGAGGAAAGGAACGCCCCGCCCCCTGCTGGCAGAGGCTGCCCGCTGCAGCCCGAAGTAGACAAGGCCCTGCATTTCTCACTGAGCACAACAATATCTGCACCCAGCTCTCCTAGACTTGGTTTCCCCATCTGTCAAATAAAAAAGAGGGCATGCACCCTGTTAGGCCTTCAGCCATCACGAGGGTGGATTCTACTAAAGGCTATCAGTTTTTCTCCCCTCATGAACACTCTGTTTCTAGCCCTGCCTGGAAGACACCCCCAGGCCCTCCAGAGGCAATTCTTTTTCCTGGTTCACCATTTCCACCCTGAAACCTCACTCATTAAAGTCCCTTTTACTGAATAATAAGCCAGCATTTTTTCTAGATGGTTTTATAAAAAAAGCCTGGAGATTCGGTAACCTGAACTTTCCAGCTTTGCAGACAGATTTGGGGGCTTGGGAAGATAATTAGAAATCCTTCACTAAAGGTTTTTAAAAGATAGGCTCATGGCTGGGCTCTGCCTCTTAGGTGAGGATACACCCAAAGAAAGGCCCCTTCTGAGGGACAGTCCCAGGAAGAATGGAAAAGCTGTAAGTCCAAATCTCCCTTAATTAAGAAGAGTAGGGGTCATTCTTTGGGTCTAAGGAAATGCCCTCTACTATCTGTCTGTCTGGAACAGGAGCAGGTGACACTGTGTGTGCTCCTGACTTTGCAACCATTCAGTGTCATCATGGGCAGGTCATGCAGCCACTGAGGTTGCCCTCCTTCCTAGGGACTGGATTCCTGATGCCCCAGGCCCAGATCCTCTCAACCAGGATCCCAGCACCATACGTGTCTAAGCAACTCTGGGTGCCTAGCAACTCAGGGATGGGCTCTCCATATGCAAATTAACTATAATTGAAATAATGCCAAGACAATAGTTACTCAGAGTACCTGCCCTATGCCTGCATCAAGTCCAAGGTTGGCATTGACCACAGAGGTAAAGACAGGAAAGACACATGGATACCACCTGGTTCTACTGGCCCACCCCAGACAAGCCAGCTTCCCAAGTCTGTGGACTTGAGTGGCAGAAATGGGATTAGAACATACACCACCCTGTGTGTGGGAACTGAAAGTTAAGAGAACAGTACCAAGGTCCCTCGGGAAGTGAGGGGCAGAGCTGAGACTCCATCTCAAATCTATCTCTCTACAGTACATCTCCTGGAGGGACAGGGCCTCTCTGTGTGTGTGTATCTGTGTGTGTATCTGTGTGTGTATCTGTGTGTGTGTATCTGTGTGTGTATCTGTGTGTGTGTTTATCTGTGTGTGTATCTGTGTGTGTATCTGTGTGTGTATATCTGTGTGTGTATCTGTGTGTGTATCTGTGTGTGTGTATCTGTGTGTGTATCTGTGTGTGTATCTGTGTATGTGTGTGCTGGGGGAACTACTTTGTTATTAGCAGTTCCTGAAGCTTGGTGGGGTGCTGTACACCTGTAATCCTAGCACTCAGAAAGCTGAGGCAACAGGGTCACATGTTCAAGACCCGCCTGGGTTATAGCATGAGTCAGTCTGAGTTAAGCAGCTAGACCATAGCTCAAAAACAAAAGCAAACAACATAAAAACAAGGATTAGGGTGGAGTTCAGTGGTAGAGTGCTTGCCTAGCATACCCAAGGTCCTGGCTTGCACCCCCAGCATCCCCTGTCTTCTGGGGAAGGAAAATCCACCACTCCCTGGAGGGACAGAGAGCAGCCCAACGAAAGTAGAAGCCTCCTGGTAGCTCCGGTTACCCCACTTTCCAGGAAGATCCATGACTGTTCTTCTCTGGCAAAGGCCAGCTGTGGCTAATTTTAAGGTTTCCTAACCCCAGTCCCTCCCAGCTCCCCAGCTCTAGTTAAAAAGGACAAGCACCCCGAGCCAAGCCCACTTAGCCCAGCAGCTGGCAGATGCCCTTCATCTTGGACTTGCCAGCAGCCCACGACTGCATTCTTTTTCACATCTCAGGCATGACGGGCCCAGAGACTAACCAGCACCCACAGGGCGGGGCTGTCCGAGACAGCGGTCCTGTTATGAAATAGGGCGCCTCTCCTCGGAATCCGGCTCTGTATCCCGTCAAAACGATGTGTGTCTTTCCTTTCCTTCTTCGAGAAGGTGAAATATAAGCCTGGAACAACACTGGATCCCTGTTCCCTCCTGGACAAAAGTCAAAACTGGAATCTGATAAATCTGAAATCAGCACTCATTTCTAATTGGACGTCACGGGGCTGGATGTGGTGCCAGGGCCGGTGGCATTTCACGTCGTATGTTATTGTTGGTGCCGACAGAAGACATGAATCTTTCGGAACATTCAAGAAATGGCTATTTCCATGATTCCGGCAACTGAACACCCACCGATTTTACTTATTACAAAGGAGGCCTCTGTCCCTCCCTTGAAACTTTGCAACGATCACACTGGCAGACTCCACAGGACCCTTCGCCCCTCTGGGTTCTGACCAAGGACTGTCTCCTACTTCTTGACCTGAAAAGACTCCTACTTGCCTACAAAACCCAGCCTAGAGTGCTCTCTGAGAATCCTACCCGGTTTCCTGCTTACCCAGGCCTGGTTCTAGGTGACCAGGCGCTAATGGGTCTCCAGACATTCCAGAGCCTCTGTTAACTTCACATGGTCCCTTTGTCAGTTTTCAACAGCTCCTCGGACAGGTACAGTAACACCCCCATTCTCTTCCGGTCTTCACACGTTCCAAGTCTGGTACCTAGGAGGGGGCCCTGTGGTCATTCTTGCTGAATGGTAAGTAATGACCATTTTTCTCAATAACGTAAAGCAATGATTTGGGGCCACGCATCTTGGCACATGCCTGTAATCACGGCATTTTGGAAGGTTGTAGATCAAAAGCAGCAGGTCATTACTGGAGAGATGTCTCAGGGGTTAAGGACACTAGCTGCTCTCTCAGAGGACTCAGGTTCGATTCCCAGCACCCACATGGTAGCTTACAAAGATGTGTAACTCCAGTTCCAATGGATCGGACACTGTCATGTGGCCTCCATAGGCACCATGCACACATATGGGTAAACAAACATAAATGTAATCAAAATACCTAGACACATAAAATAAATAAAAATATTTTTTAATTGGTTGCAAGTTACTTGGGCTGTGTAAAAAACAAAATAATGGTTTTTTTAGAAATCTCTTTTATTTTTTTCACTTAATTATTTTATTTATTTTTGAAGGGGTGGCATGTGTGCCATGGCACCCCTGTGGTGCTCAGAGGACAACTTCCAGGTGTCCGTTCTCTCCTGCCCTCGTGTAATTCCCAGGGACAAAACTCAGACCATCAGTCATGGTGACAAGTGCCTCAACTCACTGAGTCACCTTGCCATCCCAAAAGGTCTTTTTCAAAGAATAGATAATGAATTACATAAGATTCTGATTCTCAACTGGCAGGTCTTCCTCACACCCCTCTCCAGGGGACACCTGCCCATGACTGATGTCATCTTGATCGTCACGACTGGCGAGGGAAAGCAGATGATCACTAGTGAGCGCAGACATTGGTGATAGGGCTTCCATGAGCCCCACTCACATCTGTGTTGTGAGGCCCGTCTCCATAAAACATGCAATAAAATTATATTCTACAACTGAGTTATAGAGATAAATATCATTGGGTTGAACAAATTCCTCTGTGTGTGAGAGAGAGAAAGAGAGAGAATGTGCATGCATGTGTG
>LOJH01039900.1:0-11920 GCA_001685095.1 Ellobius talpinus | reverse complement strand
CACACACACACACACACACACACACACACACATACACACACTTAAAAATCAATCTTTTTTTTAAAGAGTAGACAACTTGTAATAAAAGAGCATAGGCATGTTTAGAAACTAACGTCAAATTCATAGAAATTTACAGTAATCTCTTCATAAACCGAGTGTATCATTTTGAATGTGTTGCCTAGTTGACTGACAACCCCATGCCCCAAATCCCACCTCAAGGCTCTGAAGAACTAAAGGATCAGTCAAAAGATGTGATCTCAAGGCTTGTTGTTTTCAGGATCCTGCCCCCCAAGTTGCTTCCATTCAGTTCCACTGGGAAATCTTGTCCCAGGGCACATTTGGTTTTAATCTTTTTATAGTTTGAGCTAAATCGGTTCAACCACTTTGGAGTTGATGAGGGAAAAATCATATTTATTCCATTTCCAAAATAAACTCCTCTTTTGGGTACACAGAAAGCTCAGAGAAGGCTGAAACTTTCAAACTTCCCACTTCACATATGGAAATATCTATGTTCTCATTACTTTTAAATTTATTTTTTAAATTCCTAGTGATTTGCTCATTTTGCAAACTCCTGGGTTCTGTTGTTTTTTGTAGTTCGCACGGCACACACCCTGTGTGTGTGCCCACTGTATTCTAGAACAGAAGCACTTGCCTCAGCTAGTGCTACCATTTGAAAAGGGGGGAATGTATGGAGGTGGTGGCAGTGTTAATAAAGGGACAAATACTGAATACAGCATCCTGTGGAGCCCTTTTTCTGAATAGGCAAAAGAGGTCCCACAGGCAATTTCCCTCTGTGTTTCCTGGTTTCTTGCACAACCCGGAGCAACAGGGAAAGGCTATGATTTTCGTGATGAAATTCTCTCCAAACCTGAGAAGGATGAAATTTGACCTGTTAGCTCCACTTTAGCAATTCCTGGCCACTTGTTAGAACTTTTCTGATCTATATGGAGCAAAAATTAACTGAATCACAAGCATGTATAACTTCTCCAGCAAAATGATCTCCATTTTTACCAGAGTCTTCACCAGGCACTAGGACCACGGGCACCCTGTGGAGTACAGTCCAAATCTCAGTTTCCTACCATGGAACCTACAGTTTCCTGTCTTTGCTTAGCTTTGAGGGACAGGCAGTCAACCCCACCTGCAGCCACATCCTTCCGAGCCTTTCAAAACAGGAACAGTTGTCTCAGTCCTCGCGTTCTCCTGGATATTCTATTTTTGCCTGGCTGGAATAGGATATATTACAGGCCTTCTCCAGCCAGAGCTGGGCTGATTTATTTAAAAGGGATCCCAGGTCCCAGGGCTCCCCAGTCCAGGGCATGCTCCTGGCCCTAACTGCACCAGTTGCCACCTTCTTGGAAGCAATATGGCAAGAACAAAGCAAAAACGGTTCTACTTCTCAACCTTACCATTCTGTCTGAAGCTTCTAGGAACAAAGGACATTTAATAATAGAATCCCTCCTATGTTATTTATAGCATCAATTGCTGAAAGCTGTTTTAGTATTTATTTTTTCCAAATCCCAGCCTTTGTCACAACCTCCCTGGAGAAATAGAGCAGCTACTCACAGTTCCACTTTGCAGACCAGGAGACTGAGGGATCAGTGCAAAGAGACTCTTCCAGAGATGAACAATGAGCAAGAAGAGCTGGGAAGCAGATCCCATTAGCGCTGTACTAGGATGATGAGGCTGTGTTCCTTTGCTCAGTCATTCATTCCCATTTGCCCCATAGAAATCTCACCATTCTCTACAGCTTCCAAGATGAATGAGTTAGAGTCCAGTGTCTTTAACAAATAAATGCTAATGAAACAGAACAGGAAGGGAGAAATCCTAATTGCAAAAGACTTGAAAGATACATCAGACACAGTGTGTGGGCCTTGTTTGGATCATCGATCAACCACACCGAATGTAAGAACATAGATTTGAAACAATTTGGCTACTACTGTTTATTTAATAGTGAAAGGACTATTCGGTTTTAGATATACTATAACTACTGGGTTAAAATTATTTCACCATTTAAAAACACATACCCAGTGGTGAAAAAGCAAAAATGTATAATTATTGAGAATTATTATTGGAATGAGTAAAATGTACAGATGAAAACAGGAATGCCCCTTGAGGTGATGATTGCTGCATCTAAGTAATAAACACAAGGTATTTTGCATTTACTTTTTAATTTTGCATGTACTTGAATTTTTCTGTAATAGATTTGTTTTCTTATTTATTTTAAAAGACTTTTAAATTTTTATTCATGTTTTTTTATTTTATGTATGTGGGTGTTTTGCCTACTTGTATGTCTCTCTACCATGTGTGTACCTGGTACCTACAGAGGCTATAAGAGGGTGTCAGATCCTCCAAAACTAGAATCACAGACAGTTGGGAGCTTTCCTTTGGGTTCTAGGAATTGAACTCAGGTCCTGTGGAAGAATAACCAGTGCTTTTAACCACTGTAGCATCTCTCCAGTACCAAGATTCTTTTCTATTTTTCAAGTACGTGCATGCATGTGCGAGAGAGCATGGGTTTGTATATATGCATGCACTGCCCTCAGATGCCAGAAGAGAGCATTGGATCCCCCAGAGCTAGAGTTACAGGCAGTTGTGAGCCCTCTGGCATGGATTATAGGAACCAAACCAGGATCTCTGCAGTGCCTGCTCTTAACCACTGAATCTTGTTGTTGCTTTTAAGAATAGAAATCATATTGCATTTACTCTCAAAGAATCCCCAGAGTCTGCATTCCCTGCATCACTTCATGGACAGTCATTGGTTATGAGCTGCAACAGTCAAGGAACCTAAGATCCCAGTACATTGGTGTGGGTTCAGACAAATGTTAGCTGGCACAATGAAACATGACAGGAGCAGCCCTGACTGATGTGGGACCCTGTGTCGTTTCTCTCACTTTCATTGGCTCACCAAGTGATTAATGTCTGATGGACTTAGACCCTAAGTGAGGGAAACTGAGTCTGAGAGGCTGCGAGTGACCTCCCAAAGCAAACAACTGGCAATATCAGCAGTTAAAAATAGGAAGCCGTTGAGTTCCTACACATGTTGTTTGCTATGGGAGCCCTGGGAAACCAATGCAGCTGAAGGAGCCTGGTTAGAGAAGGAATTCATTCTACAAATATTCACTGTGCCACTTTGAAGCAGCAAGCACCTTTCAGGGCACCATAGAGCTATAATGATAGCCTTTTGTAAACACTACCTTGACACAAGCTGGTTGCGAAGATAGCATGTTTACCCACAGCCACAATATGGAACCGAAAGCACTGAGAAAATTAAAGAAGTACTGATAAAGCGCCAGTGGAGTTGAAAACAGAAGCAAGGAACAGTAGAGAAGAGGAAATTCAGAGGTTATCAGTTCATGTATGTCTTTAAAAATGAGTGAAAATGGAAAGCAATATCAGAAAGGGGTATTTGGGTTGGAGCGAACAGCAAAAGCAGAAGTATGCTTGTGGTGTGAAAGAGCTGACTCCAATGAGAACAGTGCACCAGGTAAAAGGCAGCTGTAGGAGAGAGAGGGTAATGGTCTGAATTAGGATAGAGGCTGAAGCCCTGAGGCAAAGAATGTATTCTTTGGATTCAGTGGATTCCATGGCACTCTCCCTCGGCTTCAGAGTTACAGAAGCAAAGGGAATAGAAGTCATATGATTTAGTCACATAATAAGACTTAATTAACTCAGTGCTCCCCAGCTCTGTGTCAAGTCCCACAGTCAAGACTCCAAAAATCAGACAAGGGAAAAACTAAGGTCATTACTCTTGTGAAAGCTGAGATGGGAGGGTTGTGGGTAGGAAGCATCAGCTAAATGAACATTCATTTGATTCCACGTTTTAAATCCTTAAAAGGGCTTAAAGGGGACTGCAGGGAAGGTATGAAAGAGAGAAGCCTCCCTACTCTGATCATTCGTAGAAGGCAGGTTTCCAAAAGGAGATGATTGGAAAGGAAATCAAGACTAGAAGTTACAGGAATGTGATAGCAGAGGAATGAGGTGTGGGAGAAAAGTTTTTCAAGTTAAAAAGAAGGCTCTGAATTGGGAAAAGATATTAAGAAAAAAATCTACATGATCATAATGCGTAGAGCTAAGAAGAACACAGCCTGACATTATGTTATGAGGACAGAGAGGGAACAGACTATACACAGCCGTATGGGTCACATTATGTAATGAGGACATTATCCCCTAAAGTAATTGCAAGTCGTTTAAGTGTTCTAAGCTAGAGGTTTGAATGTTAAAATTTGCGTTTTTGAAACATACTGCTGACAATATTATGGAACTTGACTGGTAAATATAGGAACAGAAGAAAGGGTCTAATGGGTCAGTTATTACAGCAAATCACAGAAAAGTCAGCATGGGGTGGGATGCTGGAGTGAAGGTTTCTCCATTAAGATTGATTCTTACTCTTCAAGAAGACTGGAGTTTGCTTCCCAGTTCCCACGTTGGGCAGCTCACAGCGACTTGTGTCTCTAGCTCCAGGGAATATAATACTTTCTTCTTTCTGGTTTTCATGGGCACCTGCACATGCACGCATACACACACAAATAAATCAGTAGAAAAGTCAACAGTGGTCTGCAAAAGCTTATTTATTGGTTACTTTTGTCAGCTCCATGAACAAATACTCCTTATCAACAACTTATGAGAAGAAAGGTTTATATTGACTCCCAGTTTCAGATGGTTTAGTTTAGTCTATGACTGCTTAGCCGTTTTCAGCTGCGCAGAACAGCCTGGTATCAGGAGCACGTGGCAGAGGAGAGCTTCTCACTTCAAAGCAGGAGACAGAAACAGGGAAACAGATTAAGATAGCCTTAAATACCTGTCACCTAGTGCCCTAGTTACTCATGAAGTTTCGGGAGCCTCCTGAAATAGCACCAAGAACTCACTAACATAAGCCAGGAGGGGGAGGATTTCATATTCAAACTATAACAGGGTGTTAGGATGAATATGAGAAATGGAAACATCAGGATTCATTCATAGGGTTCTGGCCACAACAGCTTAACCACAGAGATGCAAGTTAGGACAAAATAACTTAGAAAGCAAGTAAGGAAAATGAGATTAGTTTGCCCTCTGGTAGATTCCTGGTGCTTTCTGAGCAGAACTACAATTTCTAGGCCAAGCAATCTAGGGTGTCATGGTTCTCCATTCTTCACTGCTGTTCCTGTTGCCTTTGTCTGCATCTGGGTTTCCTGTGAGCTTTCTTGAGGAGTTTCTTACCACTGCCCTTTGAGAAATGAGTTTAGCCCCTGAGAAGAATGACAAAGGCAGAGTCAAAGACAAGAAGACAGGATCAATCTGAGTCCCAAGAAAGACCACGGGGTCACTACCATTTCCTCCTTTCCCCTGGAGAGACTTGAGTTTTACTTTCCAAGCATGAATTCATGATGAAGATAGGAAATGAAATAAGCAGGCTAAGGCTAGAGAAATGACATGCTATGCCCAACTAATTCAGCAAAGAATTTCACCTGTGTGTATCTGGGACTGACTTATTTGTTCCTCTTTTTTTCTTTTCCCTCTTCAGTGGCTATAGAACCTAGTACATGGATTGACACAGAGAAGAGACATACCAAGAACATAAAGAAAAATACAATAATATTTATCATAACTAAACATAGGAAATAGCATATTCCTACAGCTCTTTAAAGACTATCTAATGTTCCTATACAAAGCTATCTAGATAACTTTTCCTCATTTGCTTCATATATATATATTCTAAATATGAATACACACATACATATATATATATATATATATATTCAAAAGTATCCAGTACAGTAAATCATGGACTCTAGCCTTTTATAAGCCATATTATATTTAGTCCAAAATAATTTAATCAAGGGAAGTGCCCTGAATAGGCAAAGAGTTTGTCATCTGGGAAAATGAAATTTGCAAGGGAAGCAATGCACCTTCGTTCCAGAAGCCTGGATCAGCAACAGAGTTGGCAATGCTAGAGGTAAGGGCATCAGGTTAAGGGGATCCAGAAAAGAGGAAAGTGGTGGTTTTGTTGAACGAATACAATGAAGAATAAAGAGAACAAGGAGGAAGAGAAGGAAGAGGAGAGAAAGCAAGCCAGTGTTGGAGCATTTTGAAGTCCTCTTGGCCAGAACCTGACCATGCTTAGGGTATCTTCATAAAGAGACCAACAAATTGTTGAGAATTAATAGTTGATGACCAAGAAGTAAGGACTTTGAATCTTAAAATGTATTTGTAGGACTTGTGATTGTATATGAGAAAACCAACACTTTAACAGAATTCCATACAACAGATTCCTCCCTCTACTAGGCTCACCTTGGCCCTGATAATTTAGTTATTATATCTAGTGGAAAAAGACCTCTCTACCAGTCATTCCAATAAAAATTCCAGAATTGACTACAGCAGCAGTGAGTGGGAGAGTGGCTCACAAGGTTCACGCCCATAGCTGAAGAACTACTGGTTACTGGTGGGTGCTAAGGGACAAAGAGTCAAGCTTCTGTGGATATGGCTCATGACGGCACCCACCTTCCAGTGGATGGCCCCAAGAGCACGTACACCTTGGCAGCACTAAGTGGACTGAGTGGGTTTTAAAAGAAATAGAAGTAAATGGGTGTGTTGCAAAGATGGCTCAGCTTTTGCACATGTTGCTCATGCACATGACCCGATACAGTTCCAGCACCAACGTGGTAGCTAACAACCAGTTGTAATTACAGTTATCGAAGGATCTAACACCCTCTTCTGCCCTCTGCAGGCCCTGCATGCATGTAGTCCACAGGCATACACGCAGGCAAAACAGTCATACACATAAAATAAAATTAAATCCATTCTGCGATTGAGGGAGCCATTAAAGGGCTAGCAAGAAACATGACACTACAGAAATTCCCAAGAATCCACAAGGATGACCCCAGCTAAGACTAAGCGACAGTGGAGAGGATGCCTAACCTGGCCTTCCCCTGTAATCACATTGATGACTACCTTAATTGTCATCATAGAACCTTCAACCAGTAACTGATAGAAGTAGAAACAGAAATCTACAGTGAAGTACCAGTCTAAGCTACCAGTGACCAGCCCAAGAGAGGGAGGAGCGATAATATGAACAAAGGGGTCAAGACCATGATGGAGATACCCACGGAAACAGCTGATCTGAGCTAGTGAGAGCTCACTGACCCTTGACTGATAGCAAGGAAGTCTGCATAGGAACAAACTAGACCAACTGAATGTGGGGGACAGTTTTGAGGCTTAGGCAGTCTGGAGGGTCACTGGCAATGGGAACAGAATTTATCCCTAATGCTTGAGCTGGCATCTAGGAGCACATTCTTTTTGGGGGGAATACCTTGCTCAGCCTAGGGATAAGGGAGAGGGCCTTGGTCTTGCCTCAAAATCAAGAGTCAAACTTTGTTGACTCCCCATGGGAAGCCTTGCCTTTTCTGAGGAGTGGATGGGGGTTGAGGTGGGGTAAGGTGGGGCCCGAGGAGGGGAGGGAGTAGGAATGGGGACAGTTATGTAAAATGAGAAAGGCTATATTAAAAAGTTCTTAATAAAAAGGGAAAAATTTAAAAAATAAAAGTAAATGAGACTTTTTTAAGAGTTGGAAAGCAAAAGTGTTCAGTGGGGGAATGGAAGGAGTTGAAAGTGATGGAGTAAAAGGTGAATTTGATTATATATATATATATATATATATATATATATATATCATTCACAAATTATGGAGGACAGAAGAAACATCACAATAATGTTTGATAAAGCCTCAAGGAATTAGTTATATTACTTTATATTTACCTGAAATTTTACATAACATACACACAACAAAAATGAAGTTATAACATGGGTTGACAATGTTCCCCATAAGAGTCATGGAATATGGAACAAAACTTCAATTATCAAGCATTAAAAACCTCCATTTGAGTGCGTCATAAAGGTAATTCAAGTGACTCCCAAACGGATATTGGCTGTTGCTGTTGCTCTTGGTTGCCTCTCCGAGGTGGAAAGCAAATCCTTATCGCTGAAGACACTACACACTTAGGGCACAGGACTCAGATGATTTGTGCTAGAAATAACCTGAAAGCCTCCTTCCTCCAGACCAGCTTTCATAGTACCAGAAAATACAGTAAGTTGCCAAGGGAAGGAAGCAATTGTTAGTCCTACCCAGCTGTGATGGCCAGTATGGCAAGATATCCCTAAAGGCACAATACTGCCACACATACCTTGGTGGTAACCAACAGGTATCTAGTTGGACTTAAGACCTACTCGATAGGAAGGAAATCAATATGGTACTCAAAACATAGCCAACTACCTGGAATAGTGATGGCATGGATCTAAAAGAGAACCTACTACCAACTAGCATTTTATTAGATCAACATAATTCCTAACTGCATTCTAAAGCATATCCTTACACCCAGAGGTAAGTGTAGCTCTCCCTTCTTGTCAAAGAAGCGTCTCTTTATACAAAATGAAGATTATTGGAGAAAACTACAACTGGAACTATCATACAGAGATGTGGACTATGGAGGGTCTAGCCACGATAGATGTGTTTCTGACACAACTTCCACACCTAAGACTCAGAGAATGTCACAGAAGAGAGGACAGAGTAATTAGAAGAGTTAGAATATCAGGAAGGCTGTTGTAAGAATGTATCTCCGAGAAATGACAGGAAAGCTGCACTCATAATGCCACAACAATGTGGCTGACTAAAGAGGACCTGAACAATGACAATATCAATAAACATGCTAATGTGGAAGAGAGAAATCTCTCAGGGTCCCACTCCTTGACAAAAAATCACAGGCAGCTTCTGACAGATGGAGAATTAGACTCTCTGAGAAATGAGCCCCTAGTCAGTGATCCAGCACAATGTGGTCATCCTTAAAATCATAAACAGTCATTCCACATGAAATGAACTTGATGGGTTAAACCTATATATTTACACATATGCATGTGTCAGTGTATATGTGTTTGTGTGTGTGTGTGTGTGTGTGTGTGTAACAATCAAAGAAAGAAGCCAAAAATTTGAGAGGGACTGGGGGATATGGGAGGGATTGGATAGTAGGGATATTGGGAGTGTTTGGATGGGAGAAAATGGAAGGGGGAAAGTGATGCAATTATGTTTTAATTTTTAAATTAATATATAATAAAAGACATTTATATAAAATAATATGGAAAAAGATAATATACGACAGACTTTAAAGAGCTTTAAATTAACCTAAGAGGTCCCACACATGCCACATTCAACCTCTACACAGACTTCTCCAGATTCTACTCTGGTGAAGCTCCCTGAACCCCCACACATGCATTCTTCCTAACCCACCATGCCTAGCCTGGGTCCCACATCCAGTGTCCTGGCTTTGTTTGATCACCCCTGCCTGATCAGCAACCAACCTCTAGACTTCCATCATAATTCACAATGCCTATATCCCAACCTACCACTCCTGCAGAAATGTTTGCCAGTGAGAGTTACCTACATGAGTAGCCAACGATGACATTGAACTCCTGCTTCTCCCAGTTCATTCAGAGTGCATGAAATCACAGATGTATATTAATATCCCCCCTACTGGTAGTTCATTTTGATTGGAAGAATCCAGCATTAGATTAACTGCATCTTTATACAATCATGTAATTTCTCAAGGTCTTACCACTTCAAAATAAAAGCCTCTGCACCTATACAGTGCAACCTGAAAATAATTTCTACCTAGTCTATATATGAGAGATTGTAGTAGTTCACAGTCACCGTGAAATGGAAGAACCACTAGGCTGTTACAAGTTTACCACTTTTTCTAGCCACACATCTTGGAGACTTGTAAGTTTTTTATTTGTTTTTGTCCTGATGCTGTTTCGTTACCACACTAATAATGACAGTATTTAATGGGTTTAATCCATACACCTAAGTTGTTAGAGAAGCACCCACCGCTCTCTCAATCCAGGTGCTTTAGCAAGGACACTGTTCCAAGGCATAATCTCTAGAGAAAGAAAACATTAAATTCTGATTTTCAGGATTGGCTTGTTGGCTAATTTGCTATTATACTTTCAATATGGAAACAGAGAAAGTTTTTAATTGTTTTCTCAACATTTTCTTAAGTAATTTACCTTACAAATGTCATCATCTCCAGAACTCACAGCTAATATAGTTAGTATATTGGCTCCAGAAAAAAAATTAGCCAGGACTTTACCTTTACAAGATAATTTAAATGTAAAGTCAGACAGTAAATAATGTCATGTTGAGTGCAATCTAGATGTTGGAAAACCAGCTAAATGTTAGTGCCAGAGATCAGTGATTGCTGATTTGTTCTGTATAGTTTATATAAACTTCCCATCATGGAGCCAGGCCTTGTCTCTGTAGCAGCCTTTTTTTCTGTTCCAAATACAATTTAGAAGTTTCTTTAAAAATTACCTAAATGAACCACTACATAGAATTTAAAAGAACAATCACAAACTCATTACAGAGTTCAAGGAATTTAAAGAAGACTCAAAGAAATAGCTGAATGAAAGTAAAGGGAGAGAACTTAAGGAAAATAAACACCTCAATGAAACATAAGCATATGGCAGAAGGAAATGATGAAGATAATCTAGGACGTTACAATTCAATAAGGAAATAGAAAAGCAGAAGGGGACTCAAGCAGAAATGAAGGTGGAGCTGTCTGTTCATCTACTGGGGACAAAGATTTTGAGCTTTGGTTTTCTTACTTGAAGAATGATAACAATAATACTACATTTGAAAATATACAGCATTCCCACCATGTCCATGATAAAGCATCAAAAGTGACAGTAAACCCCAATGTGATAACAGAAAGCCATGCCCTTTTCTAAAAGGAATCTGTGACCTGCTATAACACAGGTAGAAGGCCCTCAGTGAACTAAGACACTCTTTCACTGTCTCCTTTCACTCCTTGATGTTACTTGAAATTATCTGATAGCCTGCTTCCCTGACTTTGTCATGGAAGACAAAGAGAGGATGTCCATATCCCATGTCGCCCAGGAATCTCAGGATATCACTAGTTTCCTCATTCTGAAGATCCTTCCCTATCAGTACCTGGGAGGTTCATAGTGATTCCAAAACTTGTGAGACTTAAATGGGGGGAGGGGATGTTCACCTTATCTAATTTTCTTTCACATTTTGTAGATAAGAATGAATTCTAAAAAGAGAAGAGTTGGCTCGTGACCAAATACTATTTTAGGGACAGAGGTAAGGGAGACACCAAGACTGAAAGACCAGTGCTCTTTCTACCGATTCACAGGTCCTTGTAAACATTCCCTGTGTCTTTTACCAAATAGAATACTCCTCATCATCGAAACCAGCTTGTCTCAACATAACATTACAGTAACAACTTTCAGGAAAAGGGGCAAGAAACTTAAATGAGCAATGCTCTGCAAAGAAAACACTCATTCTTATATTCATCCAACTAGAGACAATTTCGTGCTGTGGAGGTTGTGAAGCACATAGCTGGAGAAATCTTTAAAACTAAATTGTAGGGCCAAAAATGATTCTGTGAGTAAGGACACGTACCACCAGAACTGATGATCTGTGTTCAGTTCCTAGAACCCACATGTGATGGAGAGAACTTATTCCTTTCAGCTATCTTCTGTATTCCACCCATGCACCACAACATGCCCTTTTCCTGCACACGCATGCATGGACACACACACACAACTAAATTATAGGCATAATCTTTAAATGACTATAAAAATGATAGCCAACTTAGAGCACTTGTTATGTACCAGGCTCTATTCTGAGCCTTTATTAATAATAATCCATTAGATCCCAGTAAAATTAAACTTACATTGCACTGTGCATGCTCATTAAATTTCTATGTTAATATTTTGAACAGATCAAGTGTTTTTTTAAATTTATTTTTTAATTATTATTATTAAAATATTTCCATCTCCTCCCCTCCTCCCAATTCCCTCCCCATCTTCCAGTCCCCCTCCCCCTCCCTTTCTACTCCAAAGAGCAATCAGGGTTCCCTGCCCTGTGGGAAGT